>JAHZND010004562.1:0-23507 GCA_027744115.1 Acrocyrtus sp. NNG-2020 | reverse complement strand
GTTAACTTCGAGTATCATTTTGATATGTAGCTGGTGTTTTTCTTTGGAGGATGGATATTCTTCGTGAAGCAACTTTTCAAGGACTATGAAGTTCATAATACGCTTGTTCAGTTAATATTTTCTGCTACGTTTGCCTTATCATGTACACTTTTCGAACTCATCATATTCGAGATTCTGGGAGTACTTGATGCAGAGTAAGTTAAATATGTACGTTTATGTATTTCACTTAATATAAATCTGTTAGTGCTAATGTCGGTTTGTTGTGTTTTCTTTGACAGGTCGAGGTACCTTCACTGGTGTATTGCGCTATACTGCATACTTTTTATGACGATTGGGTTGATTCCCTTTTACATTGGGTACAACATTATTTCCAATTTGAGATTAGGTACGTACGTGTCTTTTCCAGTCATGATAAGAAGTCCCAATAAATTGTAGGTATGTCTTGACTATTTATATTAAACTAATTTTTTGCTTGAAATAGGTAATGGAGGTATTCAACGCGGACTTTCAGTGTGCGTCTGGTTTTTGTACTTGTATATGTTTTGGAAAGTGGGCGACCCCTTTCCAATCGTTAATCCGAGGCATGGCACTTTCTCAATGGAACAGGCGGTCAGTCGAGTTGGAGTCATTGGGGTAACCGTTATGGCGTTATTGTCAGGTTTTGGTGCTGTGAACTACCCGTACACATCTATGGCTCTGTTTATCCGGTATATTGCATGTGTATTGTTGTTAAAGTTAAATATTGATTTGCTCTGGTAGTGAGTCTGAATATCCTCTTATATTAAGTTTTTTGTTTCCGTTTTAGTCCAGTAAAACTCAGTGATATACAGGGTGTAGAGAGAAAGCTATCGCAGACCCTAGACATGATACTAATCAAAAAGAGAAGATTAACACTGAATAGCCGGAGCACTAAGCCTTCGAGTAGTGGCTTTTGGAATTTGAACTTCTTGTCTAGATCAGACAGTACGGCTACGACCGCAAATATTTTAATTTACCTCAGTTTTATACTATCTAATTAAATTAGCGAATTAATTTTGAATTGATTTAACTCGTTTCTTGACTGGACTCCTAATTTACAGAGGTGGATTTCCATGTTTTGAGGGATGAAATTTCATCACTGGAAGAGTTAAGCCGACACCTCTTCCTTGAAATTGTTGAATTGCGAAATATGCAGGAAAGAGCAGAGTGGTCGAGAACGTGGAAAGGAATATATTTTAACTTTTTAGGATATTTTTTCTCTCTATACTGTCTCTGGAAAATTTTTATTGTACGTACATATCATTTATTTTTTTACATTTAAATACGACTATTATATTTGTATGTGGGAACATGCTACCGTTTGTAATCAAGTACCTATATTGATTAAATTTGTTTCTACAGTGCACAGTGAATATTGTGCTCGATCGAGTGGGCAGAGTCGATCCGGTGACTAGAGGATTAGAGATTAGCGTGAACTGGATGGGTCTTGAAATCGACGTGCGATTTTGGTCGCAACATGTGTCGTTTATTCTCGTAGGATGTATCGTAGTTACTTCTATTAGGGGATTGCTGTTAACTCTGACAAAGGTACTTATTTGCTATTTTGATTTTTAGAAACAGAGGTTTGTCCATCAGTCCATCCCACAGATCCAAAACCGAATTGAACAAACTTTGACTTTAATTGATTTTGATTATCTTTTGCAGTTTTTCTATGCAATCTCAAGTTCCAAATCATCAAACATTATAGTTCTGATACTGGCTCAGATAATGGTAAATATCTAACAGTCAGCAAACCCTTATTGTATATTGTTCCAAATGGAAGAGTAGTGAATGATTTTTGCTTTATCCCTTTTCCTCAGGGCATGTACTTTGTATCCTCAGTCCTTTTGATGCGTATGAATATGCCGCCCGAGTACCGTACTATTATTACACAGGTTCTCGGAGATCTTCAGTTTAGCTTTTATCACCGTTGGTTTGACGTTATTTTCCTTGTTTCGGCCCTATCATCGATTCTTTTTCTCTTCCTGGCTCACAAGCAAACTCCAACTGCACATTTAGCCTAAACCTGAATATGATTTTATGATTATGAAGTCTACGTTTGGAATAGTAGATTTAGTTTTGGAAGAAGAGCAGAAACCGAGAAACTGAGGGGCTCAGTGGAGAGAAGATTTCAAAGGAAGGACTCCAAATAATATCAGCAGTACGGAAGCCTCGGAAAACGATTTTCTCAAAATGCTAATTAGTGTTTTGCTGTTAACAAATAAAAGCGTTTTTGTCGAACTGCTTTTAATTGAATTATGTACTTTTTAATTTAATTTTGCCCAAGAGTCGCAGGGTTTGGACAATTTCGGTTATCAGCAAAATGGTATCATACATTCATAGGACCATTTGCATTCTAAACATACGTAATGGAAACTTACTTTCCTCACTGGGAGGGAAACCAAAGAATATACCTGTATACGCATTTTCTTTGGGAAGGAAACAATTTTTTGTACAGAAAAATTACCAAACACCAAATGTACGACTATGAGGAATGAAATCCATTGCTATCTATAATTAATGCCGAACTCCCTAGGTATATTCATCCGTTCCGAAATTTATCACATACACTTTTGATCATGAATGATTATGAAAACGATGAAATATCTGTCATAGTAAGTGTTTGAGCATTTTCATTTTTACAACAAAAAGTAAAAATTATTAAACAAAAACTTTCCGCGTCAGTTATGTGTGGGGTAGATAGGTATTTAAAGGAAGGAATAAGAAAGAACAATGCGAGAAGAAAAGTTGCGGTAACTGACATTCATACATATACTGAACAAAATTGCATTGTGACTGATTGATTACTTTCCTAAACTAAATGATTGGATTATGCTTTATCCGATGCAACGGCTCCTCTAAATAAGAGACGAATTGCTATGTCTGCTCGTCATACTTCAATGAAAAGTAGTCCATATGAGTCATAAAGTGCGAAACACATAATGTAAATGCTTGCAAAAGTTTTTAGTGCTATAATATAGTTAGATTGATTAAAGTTTCATAATATGTTAATTAAATATTTGATAATAAACAGCCTAGTAATAAGTGTCGTGAGAAGCCACTATTTATAAATTAAATATTTATTAGGTAGGTATCCTATTTTCCTCGTAAAAGCAGTGTGAGATTTATAATAAAATTAATAATTATTTAAAAATACTACGTAATTTTGAGTCATATGGTACGCAAGAAAAGTGTAAAACGGATACTTATATTTCATTATATAATCCATGTGCCCTGCTGGTGCGGTCCTGCTTTTGAATAGAAAGAGACCTTCTTATTCCTTCTTTCAAATGTGCACAGCACAGGACCACAGCTCGCGCGGAAATTTATTTAATATTTTTAGCAGTCTAGTAGATCTTGAGAATTTTTACAGAATTTTTTCCCCTTAGTACATATATACAAACAAAAAAAATCGATACAATTTAGGTGTCACTTTTCCATAGTTTTATAGTTTTATCGTTTTCCAGCGCTGCAGAAGCGATGATGTTTTCGGTAGGATGACATGCTGTGCATAATACAACATCTAGAAACAATTTTTAAAAGTTAAGAACCAATTAATAAAGTTTGAAACATTGAAGTTTGTAATTCATCCATTCATTCTGGTACCCTACTAACCTGTATGTCCACTTAATTTTTGCACAATTTCTTTCGTTTGCAGGTTCCAAATATAAACTAAGCAATCTTCTGATCCTGAGACAATCCACTAAACAAAAACATTGAAAAAAACTGTTACTATACGTGGAGTTTTGTAAGTAGCAATGAGCACTATATAAGCACATGATGCACTATACATTTGTTAAATAAATTTAAATCACTGATCGCACTTGAAAATTTAATAATTTACCTTTCCACCAGTTACAGAAAAATTTGCAAAAATGCAGTATTTTTCATTTTTGTGCCCAGTGTAAGTTTTTAGACATTTTCCCTTGGAGTAATCCCATAATTTCAATGTGTTATCCAACGTTGCTGCAAGGATATACTTTCCATTTGGTGAAAATTTCACAAAGGAAACGGGAGGATTATCATCATCTATGAGGGTCTTCAAGCACTGCCCTGAAGCAGTGTCCCATATGCGACTAAAATAAATTATTGTATTTTTATTTTCCAAGATCATTAAAAATTCAGCGAAAAATACTTAATCGTTCCTTCGTTCGTACCATAAACCGTCATAACTGGAAGATACAATAAGAGATCCATCTCGGTTGAAATGAACAGCTGAAACAGGATCTGAGTGAGCAGGTAAAGTTTTCAGACATTTTCCAGTACGCACGTCCCAAATCCTCACGCTTTCGTCAAACTGCATGACAAGTTATACATAAATGATGTTACAACTTTTAATCTAATTTGGCTACATTCTAATTATAACTAAATTGTAACTTGAATTGAATAAAGAACTTACGGATCCAGAAACGATTAAATTGGATTGCGGGTTGAAATTACAACAGAACACATAGTTGCTGTGTCCTTTTAACGTTTTGATACATTTTCCCTATAACACAAAACATTGATTGATTAAATTTTTCAGCGATAGCTAATTTTAGCGAATAACTACAAATAATTACCGAGCTCAATTCCCAAACTTTTAACGTTTTGTCATCTGACGCGGAAACAAGCAATCTCGAATCTGATGACCACGCAACGTCTGATAAGCCCAGTTTATGCCCTGAGATGGTCTTTTCAAACTTTCCGTCATACGCTCCCCAGATTTTGATTAACTTATCCGCTGAACTACTCGCTAGCCACTCTCCATTCGGACTAAACTTTACAGAGGAAACGGCTTTAGTATGTCCAGCCAAGGTATACTTCAGATTGTAGTTCGGCTTCTAAAAACGTCCACAAATTCATTAAAAACATTAGACACTATTTCGAATTTCTCTTCCACTTTAATTTTCAGTTTTAATAGTCAATCACCTACACATACAATATTTACACTAAATACTACAATTAAATAAAAACTTACTAATGATGATGAAGACGATGGTGGTTTCGAGCTTCCCGATGAACTCTGCCCTAGCGAGCCCGACCCGAGTGGCGGTACTGGAGGTGGAGGCTGAAAGCTCTGACCAGGAGGGGGCCCAAGCCCCATGCCATCCTCAGACATCATAATTACAACTAGCTAAAACTCCACTACACAAAATTTACACAATTAATTTAAAACCCAACTACTAATTGCTTTTCTTCACAACTCACAACAAACAACCTCCTGTTTTTAGTCCTGACGGCTGACAGCTTCTTCTCCTATTTGCCAATTGCCATAAGAAAAATCCCGTTGTGATCAAGCTTGCGACGACAATACAAACACAGCAGCATAGCGTAGCATACAACTCTCGCCATTTGCTGTATACTCCTAGCCAAAAATGCGACGCACATCTATGCTGCGCAGCGTCCACCTTCCAGCCAGCCAAACAGCTACATTTTCTCAATATCGCTTCGGCTATAGTCATCTTTGCCCTCGTACCGGGCACATATCGCAAAAGCAGACAGTGTATTGTACTATACCCGAGTAGGTATTATCTCGCTCACGAAAAGCGCGGAGCGGCTAGCAATAGCAATAATAGTGGTGGAATGATGATGATGTGTAAACGTGGAGGTGCATTAATAACGAGAAAAATACATGGACGAGGTGCATTTTTTATATGTTACTGTGCTAAAAACTGGCTCTCTCAAAGCATGAAAGGGCTAGCAACAATACTCAACTGTACCGACCAAGACCACCGGGGCATTGCACTATAGTATACTGCTTTATTGTTAAAACTTGCTATTTGCTACATTCAATTTTTAAAATCTACACTTTTGACTAAAAATTCAATTATTTGGTCCCTCTGTTTCAATTGGTCCACAACTCCATGTATTATATAATGCATTGTTGTATTATTACTTGTATTGTTGTACATCTAAAATTTAAACAGATCCGTAGCAGCATCCTGAATTTCCTTCCATGCGTACTTCACGTCATCAAGAACGGTGTAGCGTGAACAAATTGCAAGCCTGAGAATGTATGTTCCCTTGATTTTTGTGGGAACAATGTGAATCTTGCCCCGTTCGTTAATACTTTTCAAAAGTTTCTCATTTTCCTCATTGCTCTTTGTCTAAAATAATAATTAAATTCTAATTTTTAAAAATTAGCTTTCTTTAACCTCGCAAAACTTAAAGAAAGACGAGGGCGAGCGGAACGTTGTTAAAAATCATGTAATGAAATTCATACCTTCATGCGAAAGCAAACGAGACCCAGTATGACAGGAGTGACGATTTCAAATCTGTCATCCTTCCGAACCATCTGCTCAAAGTCGTGTGCCAACCTAATTTGAAACCGGATGTGCTCTTTCAGCTTCTGAAGTCCGTAGATTCGCATGACAAACCAAAGCTTCAGGGACCGAAACCTTCGGCCCAGTGGAATATGCCAGTGCTTTATTAAGAAAATATATAGCATTTAGCATTGCAGATCAGAATATCAGAAGAACAAAGAAAATTGGGTTTAAAAAGGCATTTTCAATGTAATTTTCTTTATACCCGGTAATCCGGAGCTTTGCCTTGCATGTCGTGCTTTAGATACAGTGGGTCAACATTGAATGCGTCAACGACATCGCTTGCGTTTGTTACCCACATTGCTAAAAGCAATCAAAATAATAGCTAATTATATTACTAGCATTTTACCTCGCACATTTATCAATATTTCAATAATCACCTGCAACTTGAAATTAATACTTATGATAATTCAATTTTATACCTGAACAGTCGAAGTTCACCAGCATCCATTTGTGTGGATTAAAGCTGAAGGAGTTGGTCTTATCCAACCCTACCATTAGGTAGCGATACTCTTCGCACAAAAACGCGGCTCCTGCCGTTTCCATTCAGTTTAATTAAAGTACATTAAGACATGCTTATAATCATTTGAAATACGTTACTTATTATATTAACGTCTTTAACCTGCATACGCTGCATCTACGTGAAGCCATATATCTTCCTCTTGACAGACTTCTCCGATTTCATCCAATGCATCAAACGCGCACGTATTCGTAGTGCCAAGTGTAGCAACTACCTGTAAGGAAAAAAAAGTATATGTGTAACTCATCTTTTAATTAATATGTACATTGTCTATTGCTATTAATCGTCTGAATAAAAAAGTTTAAAAAAATGCATAGGCATACATAGAAGGGAATTAGTCCCGCTGCCTTGTCTTTCTGAATCGCTGCTCTGAGTTCGGCACCACGCATTCGCAGATCTTCATCCGTTGGAATGCTTCTCATTTTCACGCCACCGAGCATTCCAGCCCTTTCTACGGAAGAATGAGCTTGATCTGAAAAAAGTCATTTTTATATCAAATTACATCCACGATGAAGTCATATGCCAAGAATTTGCTAAAAAAAAGTTGTTTTATTTATTAGTGAAAGTTTTTGAGCTAAGCTATTAAGAATACCAGATGCATATGCAACAAGTTTCCCAATAAAGTTGTCTTCATCAAAACTTCTGCATGTTGAGGTGTATTTCTTTGCAAACTTGGCCCTGGCAGATAGCAGAGCGACCACTGTAGCCTCACTGGCAGTTCCCTATTGGAAAGGAAGAATTGAAAGAAAACATTACGGAGAAGTGCATAAAATAAACCGTCATTGATATGACGAAATCATTAAATAATGACAGTACGATAGTCCTTCCATACCGAAATTACACCACCACCCATACCGTTGGATGGTCCACTCAAAAACTCGGGTGGCAAGTCTAAAGCCTTTCCAAGCCAATCCAAAGTGACAACTTCCAGATCCGTGCAAGCTGGACTAGAAATCCATGTGAATCCAATGCAGCCAATTCCAGCACTCAACATGTCGGCCACAATAGCCGGATATGAGTTTGCAGTTGGGTAGTATGCATGAAAGTGTGGGGAGTGCCAGTGAGTTACTCCAGGCATTATGACACGCTCGAGGTCCTTCATTATTTCCTGCCAGTGTTCTCCATGCTCAGGAGCTTCAGCTGGAATGAGATCTCGAATATATCCAGGTTGAACGGTTGGGAGAACACGTCTGACAATAGAGAAAGAAATGCAGTTTAGTAATAAGATCAAAATGCTATTTTGCCTGCATCTAAATAAAACTGAAAATTAAATGAAGCTCGTACCTGTCTCGTATATTATCCAGATAGTTGCTTATGTACTCCAGCATTGCCTTGCCGAAATCCTGAAACTCCGCGGACTCCATCGTTGGTGGCTGTCTATTAAGAAAGAAGCTATAACTTAATTATAGCAGATAATTCTTCGACTGGAAAAATAAAATCGTCCCACTTTGCCCCAACCCAAACGGGTATATATAGCATAATTATAGGTATTTCTCTGCACCTTTCTTTCTACTTTCTGATATCTACCCATATCTCAATTCTCAATCTTCATTAGTGCAGAAAAAGTTCCGCATGTATTACTTTTATAGCCAGTATACAGTCTACTAGGACTACAACTACAACTTGACTTAACACTCAACGAAGGAATAGAGCCAATTTATTTCACTCCAAAAAACAGCCTAACGAAAAGTTCCACTCGTACTGGAAACAAGTCGCCGTTTTTTCACTCACCAGAACCAGAAGGAGAAGAGCAGTTCGTATGAAAGTTCGTAATATCAGCATGATCTTTAATGCATTGAGCATTGGATGTTAAAAAAGTAGTTGAGTTGGAGAGTCTCTGGAACTCTCTTTCCTAAGAGCAACAGTTTTAACTCCAAAAAATGGTCTATTGTGAAAACCTATACATATGTATTACCTACAGCTTTTATGTATAAGTGTGCGTGCTTGTGCTCACTATTTTCAGAGCACTTTCAGACAGATTTATTGTGAAAGCACCTCATCAAACAATGGAAGTGGAAGATGTTGAATAGAATGGGATCTTTCTTCCCTGCGTAGTAAAAAAAGAGAAAGCGAATAGAATACCTCCTAACTTATTCTCAGTTCGGATTTTTCTCAGCGTGTCGGCCAGGTCTCCATCATTTCGATAGCACTTAACTCTATGAGCTGCGAACTTGTTACTCTTTCCTTCTGAAAAATACAACGGAGTGGCGAAGAAAGACTCGGAATTTTCTAATGCAAGCATAGAAGTGAAAGCATATTTATTACCTATACTACTTTTATTTTATTACTTTATATACCTACCTATGGGAATATGGGATATAGATTCTTTATGTGGATAGGCAGAGATGAATTTCAAGTAAAAGTAAAACTGCTTGTTTCATATGAGAACGAGAAAGAAACGATTTCTCTTTGGGGAAATAGAAACTCCCCGTGATTTTCCATTATTATACAGCACTACTATAAGAATGGGAGTATCTACCTTTTATTCGGCGTAAATTGATGCAAAATAAATTATTTGAAATATGAGCAGAAGACCAAACGATGAGTCATTACATACAGGCGTATAATATGCGTTTAGTGTGTAGGTGTGTCTGTAAAAAAATCTTTGGACTGAATGGGATGGACTGAATTAAATAATTATTATTAATCGTATTTAAATTTTGAAATCAATGACTATATTCTTAAGCTATTTATTAAATAGGCTATTAAAAGCCTGGTACATAACTCGATGTTTACTTTAATAGTGTCTGAACTGTACCTGTTATTAATTGATTTATCCTTGCAGTTCCAAAATGTGGTGTGTAGCACGTTACCCCAGGAAAATAAATAATGCAGGAGTCGTAATTTGGCTATACTTTTCACTGCTACTACTTCAATTGCTACAATGTAATACACTGATAAAGAAATATAAAAGTGGATTTTGTTATGTGCTGCTACCTAATTACTGCGTTATAGTAAAAGTAAATAAACTTCGAGCGAAAGAATAAAACCTAAGTATTACGTAATTGGACCTCAAGGAGCTTGCAGCGCTCACTCCAGCGATTCCAGCAAGACTGGCAGAATTGCTACATAACCTCTTCCTCTCATCTTTCTTGCTCCTCCTGCGTCTTAACAGTTTCATGTTGAAAGAGGATGCTTGCCGTTGAAGACCGAGGAAGAGTAAGTAAATGTAGGGAATAGAGAGAAAAAATATGAAGTGGGCGGAGGTAGAATAATGCTGCAGGCTGTTATATCGTATATTATATGGTATGTATATATTAATTATCTGGCATTTTATACTTTCTGTAAATTAATTTGTAGTGTAAGTGCAGCATCCCAAAATCAGTTCAGCTTTAAACCAATTCTCAAATTTGGAAATGTTTCCCTTCTTCCTTTATGGTTATATGCAGTTTGCTGCAAAAGCAAAAACGGTACTTGCATGTATGCACCTATGAACTTTGGCGGTGACTCCACTCGGAAAAGTTAATTATTTGCTGTTTTTACATTTTACATATTGAAGATAATCATGGATATCTACTGGATGCATACATAATTTCCGGTCTTCAACTTTTAGTTCTCATAACCGTAACTTGCCAAAGCCATTGCGATTTGCGATCTAGTTCGGCAAAATGTTACTTTTAGATTCTTCTCGCACTATGTCACCGTATCAAATTAAAGAGGTCAGAGGTCGGCATTATAGAACTACTGAACTACTCCAGAAAAAATTATTTAAACCACGATGACGGCATCTTTAATCTTTAGCTTACCTTGCATTCAATCGCTTTCATTCACTGACCCATTTGAGATTTTGAGATCATATTCTATTTTATCGATATACATATGGGTAACTCCAAAAGTAGACATCGATGCAAATTGATTAGGCATGTACTCTAATGAAATGAATTATTTGAGAGCATATTATGATGCATGCTCGCTCAGCAGCTCACATGTCTATTCATTGTGGTCATTGAGGTTCACTAATAAGTAATAAATAAGAAATCGTCAGAAATCAGAATATAGTTATGTCTATGCTTTATTGAGGGCTTATGTAAGTGCAGCAGAGTTGTGCTCCGGACATGTTCAAACTTTCATTTTTTCATTTGTATGTATTTAGTATCGCGTATTGCAGTTATTTAATGCATTTCATGAAAGGAAACACAAGGTTATCCAGTGTCAGTATCCAGCGACCCGATTACACAAATATTTTAACATGAATGCTTCGCCTAGTACAAGGGATTTATTGATGATTCAATATTCAATCAGTGTCACATAAAGTCGGTTTGTCATCGAAGAAGTAAACAGAACCGAGTCCTTAACCTCTTCTTTTCTGTCTACACAACTCAAAGTAAGCAAGTGTCACGTCAAACCCACATTTTTGAACTTTCACAACATGAATAAAGTTTACAGTCCAGATACAGGAATCCCCCTGTCCTACAATATAATCACTCAAAAGTTTACTGCTTTAGCTGAACTACTGTGGATTGTGGAAAATCGAAAATCTCTGAAGCCCAAATAAATTGCCTGTCTTAAAAAAGAAAGCTAAACTGGTTCCAGTCAAAAATGAAATTAAATCAAAACCCCTCCTGGAGCCCCAGAGCAATAATATGCATAATGCTAAACTTAGTTGCGAAACAAGTTTTCTGAGTACTCATGCAGAGAAATACAAATACAGATATCCGCTCTGCTGCTAAGACAAGTAGCGCTTTAATAGCCTATTAAATTAAAAATCGACTAATTATTTACGCCAGTATTTTTCTTCAGAGGACTATAAATTCACAAAGAAAGGACCTGTGAACTGTTCAATCAAATATTGTTTATTTCTATTACAGAACAAGTGCCAATGTACAAATTGATGATATGATATACCTACATACTAGTTGGATATAGCAGAAGGTAAAAATAGTGAACTTATAACATGATGATGAAACTATTTCACAACGTCTCTGCAGCTTCCAAAATCTCGTTCCATGCGTTTTTAACATCATCAAGAGTAATGTATCTTGAGCATATCACGAAGCGTAGAACGTAGACACCTTTGAGAATAGTGGGAACAAGATAAATCTTTCCTCTTTCATTGATAGTTTTGAGTAACTTCTCGTTCTTCTCATTTCCAGGGCCCTAATCAAACAGAAGAAATTACTTCTACATGCCCAAATGCCCACTGGGATCAACGTTAGGGAAAAAATGCCAAATATCGATTATTGGTATACCTTCATGCGAAAGCAAGTTACTGCCATTACTGCAGGTGTCACGATCTCAAATCGTTCGTCTTTTTGTGCCATTTGTTCGAATTCTTTGGCTAGTTCTACATCATCAAGAGTAATGTATCTTGAGCATATCACGAAGCGTAAAACGTAGACACCTTTGAGAATAGTGGGAACAAGATAAATCTTTCCTCTTTCATTGATAGTTTTGAGTAACTTCTCGTTCTTCTCATTTCCAGGGCCCTGGTCAAATAGAAGAAATTATTTTTACATGGTCAAATGCCCACTTAACGTTAGGGAAAAAATCAAATATCGGTGTTGGTATACATACCTTCATGCGAAAGCAAGTTACTGCCATTACTGCAGGTGTCACGATCTCAAATCGTTCGTCTTTTTGTGCCATTTGTTCGAATTCTTTGGCTAGTTCGATATGATTTCGAATGTATTCTTGAATCTTTCGGATTCCATAAATTCTTAGCACAAACCAAAGCTTTAATGATCGAAATCTTCGACCGAATGGAATTTGCCAGTGCTGTTAAAATGGAAAAAATAATTATATTGACTTCTGACTAGTAACTTTTAGAAGCTACGTTTTCATGGACATGCCTACCCGATAGTCCGGTGCTTTTCCCTTATTGTCATGCCTAAGGTAAATAGGATCTATTTTAAATGGCTCCTCAACTTCGCGAGCATTTCTAAACCACGTAGCTGAAATGAAACAGTAGGATCATTCACACATTTTTTCTGCAGAAAAATTATCCACAAAGTCATAGCCATCATCATGCAATATTTGGAATATTTGATTACCGGCACAGTCAAAATTAATAAGTAGCCATTTGTGTGGGTTAAAGTTGAATGAGTCAACTTTCTCCATACCGGTCATGAAATGACGATACTCTTCGCATATGAATGCAGCTCCTATTTAATGTTAATTTGAATAATATAATATTTTTCCCCTGAGAGGAAGTAATAACTCTTAACTATTACCTACATGTAAAATACTTTTTTTTCTTGACATTTCTTATTACCTGCATACGCTGCATCAACATGCACCCACAAGCCTTCCTCTTCGCAAACACCGACGATTTCATCCAATGCATCAAATGCGCAAGAACTTGTTGTTCCTAATGTGACTACCACCTAAAGGTATACCACGTATCAATTTAGTTCGTATAGGTAGCTTGACTTAATCTATATCATCAAAAAGTGAAAAAAATTGCTTCTAAAATCCTTACATAGAACGGAATGAGTCCAGCAGCTTTGTCTTCTCGAATTGCTTGCTTCAATGGTTCTCCTCTCATCCTAAGTTTATCGTCGGACGGAATGTGTCTCATTTTTACCCCATCCCATTAATCCAGCCTTCATAACGGAAGAATGGGCTTGGTCTGTATGCAAAAATATTGCAAATTGCAGTCCCACAATGACCAATGATCAATATACATACACCAATTTCCTTTTTTATGTACATATGCATGTAGTAGAGCAAATGGATATGAAATGTATGAAAGTTAATTAATCAAAACTCTTTTGTGTAGTTTGCCTGAGCTATAAGCGACCAGCTTCTCATTCTTGACTTTCACTTTCGCTTCTGTGCTTGTTGCAGTAGAAATAAAGCCATCATTTACTTTGGCGTTGATCCTCTCTCTAGCAGCGAGCAGGGCCAGAAATGTTGCCTCACTAGCTGTTCCCTGAAATGCATGCGTTTACAATCAAGTTAAATTTAACGGAGATATTGGGACCGAGAAATAAATTCGGTTTTTATGCTTTTATAATTCCACATCAAACTTACATGAATAACGCCTCCTCCTTTCCCATTTGACGGTCCACTGCTAAATAGTAAATTCGTTTTCGTTTAAATATGCTTTGACTTAATGGCAACTATAAGACTATGCAATTGATTTTGAAGACAGACCTATCGCGAATATTCTCCAAGTAGCCAGTGATAAACTGCAACATGGCAGTTCCAAACTCTTCGAATTCTGCGGCTTCCATAATGGAATTTGTTTGAACTTTTGGGAAATAAATATTTTCAGTACTAATGTCTACCCTGCTCTACTGTTATTTCCAAAATTATTTTCTTGGGAGTTGAATTTTACGTATGTTGTTGAAATGTGTATTTGTACGATTGAAGTGAAGAGCTGAAGTGAACATTAGCATTTGGCCTTACGATTTATGTAATGCCAAAACAGTTATTTTCCCATCCCAATTTAAACTCTGTTCTCTGAATCGTTGTCAAGAGATTATTTTAAGTAGCCAAATGTCTACTCCTTACTCCAAACTCCACAGACTTCCAGACACTACTGCAACTGCAAAAAGCTTTTTCATTTTTGTCGGCTGTCCCGTCCCAGTTAGATTAAATAACCAATCATAATTATCAAAAGCAAATAACAGTTACATAATAATGCTAAAAGTTAATTCGTGAAATCTGGTTTCACCTTTCATCTGCATCATAATTATCATCATCATTAATTTCACTTCCTATACACACCTGTCTACTTAATTATGCAAATTTTCAGGTGTTGACATGCATGTCACATTTTGATCCAAATAAGAAATAAGCCCAGGCACATTTTATTATGACTCATGACACATGCTCTGCTCAGATAAGATATTTTCAATCCAATTTTTACCCAAGGTTAAACATGGAGATTTTCCACGCCGTCCATGGGTGAACAAAGGTCCTACTTTTTCGCGAGTTTTCTGTCAACAAGAATTGCGCTGTCCCTCTCTCTATTGTTGATGGTCTAGGCATGGACTGGAGCCACTGGAGGTAGAGGTGCTTTGTGATTTCAGTTCAACTGTGCAGTTAACAGTTAAAGGTAATTGAACAGCAACTGTTAATATTTTTTGGATAATCTTGTATCACGTATCTTGTAATATCACGTTGTTAGTTGTTGCTACTATTGTCAATTTAATAAACCTTCGATTAAGTTTAATTGTAATTTGAGAAGAAGAAGGTCCGGACCGTTGGATTTGTGTAAGTAATTTTTAGGTTAAAAAATAATCATTTAAAATATTTGAAACTTGAATTAGTGTGCGTATAATACTAATTACAGTGGGCTATTGTTTAACTTGTAATATAAAAATGATTTCGCCCGATTTTGCTGATTTTACCTAATTTTGGGATCCTGAGAGTAATTACGAATTACGAATATTATTATTTATTATTATTATTTGTACATGGCATTGGCATTGTTTAGTTAGGCCTCGACCAACTGTTGTCACTTCACTAGCTACAAATTTGCTAAAACCTTGATAATTTTTGAGCAATTTTGGGGTGTATTTATCTTTAAATTAGAACTATTAGAAGCCAGTAGCCAGTTTTTGTCATTAATACAAGCGATTGATACAAGACAAGAAGAGCTTGTCTTGTGACAAAGTGACAACATTTGGTTGATTGATGGCCTTAAATGTAAATGTAATATTGCAAAAGGAGCCCACTGTACAGCACTGAAAGTGTATTTAGTGCTTTTATGAACCAGTGCTTTTGCTGAATAAAGCGCATATTAATGACATTGACATTGTGAAATGGGCGACTTATACAGGCGGGAAAAGCAATGGATAGGGGTTCCTTTTGATTCTTTTTGTGCTAAATTTTAAAAGCACAAAATAGTGAAGAAATTTGGGAACTCCGTGTTAGTTGCTACTACGCTTAATTTTTTAAAGGGTAATTCTTACTTTAAATTACCATTAACTAAAAAAGTAAGCTAAAAACGTTTGCTTTTTTTTCAGCTGTTGGTACATGGAACTAGATATATAGTGTCGGACGGAGTGTCTCCAAAAATGGACTTCAATGAAAGATCTCTGGGTAGCCAAACAATACAGTTGAAGACAGAGCCAGAGGACGAAGATTCCCCCTTGAACACTGCCACTGAACTACAGTTACAGCCGTCTCAACCTAGGACCCTGGATAATATTACATGCTATGATGTCGATGGACTAAAGTATAACCAGGATGGAAGTGACGATGGTAAGTTTTGAAAATAACATATTTTAGGCTGGTAGCTACTGATGAAATGATCACATCCATTATTGCTTATTTACAATTTTTTAAAATATTCGGAGTTGTTGCTTTTATTTCTTCTTCTAGTAGCTATTGTACCTTTATTATCAGTGTACGTAAAATTTTGTTATAAAGTCTGCAGTCAAGTTTGTCGAATTCATAGAAAATCGTTCTTTGATCTGATAAAATTGTCATCATATGTATTTCATTTCGAACTTTATGTACATACCTAGGTATATATATGTACACACATGTATGTGAATCGTTAATTTGCTCATTGATAGCAAATCAACAAAACTTTTAGCACATATTTATTTTACGTTAGCGAGCTATGATATGGCATTTGATAAAAGTTTCATTATAATATTGTAATTATGTTATAATAATTCAGTGTTTAGATCTTAGATGCATTTATTTACTAACACTAACATTAAGTAGTAAAAATTGATTGTAATTTACAGATCCAGTTTTTGGCGAGCTTGCCAATACAGAGACATTACTAGACAGTGTTGCAAATGTGGCTATGATGGAGCATCATCAAAGGCAAAGTAGCGAATCAGACACCAGAATGTCAATCTCCCAAAAGAACAATGGTTGGATGGACTAATTGATCACTAGCAGAATCTCACAAGATTTCAAATTCCACTGATTACGACAATTAGGCCACTAGAGTTTGGGGTCGTTTGACCCTTTTGGGTCTAATTTCCGAAGTCAATTTTGGTTTCGTACTCTACTTGACGAGACTTTTCGAATGACATATCGCACGACCCCAAACTCGAGGGGGCCTAATTGTCGTATCGTAATGTTCCTTATTTACGTTAAGTAGTAAAAATCGATTGTAATTTGCAGATCCAGTTTTTGGCGAGCTTCTCAATACAGAGACTTTACTAGACAATGTTAATGTTGTAAATGTGACTATGATGGAGCATCATCAAAGACAAAGTAGCGAATCAGACACCAGAATGTCCAACTCCCAAAAGAACAATGGTCGTTTGGATCAATTGATCACTAGCAGAATCTCAAAGATCTCAAATTCGACTGCACCGAAGAGACGTTCTGCTGCAAAATCAGGTGTCATCCAGCAGAACAAATCTCTTTACAATCAATTAAGGACGTCTTCCGCAAATCCGATTGGATTTCAGAACGCAAAATGGGCACAAGAAAAATGGCAACAGTGTCCAAACGCTTCTCTAGCGCAAGGCCTTAAGAGCGAATCATCTCCATTTTGCATCCAGCAGCAGCAGCAGCATATTTCACAGGGAATCGGTGCACAACAAATTCACCAAAGAAAGTCAACTTGTGGACCTGAAACAAATGCTCAAAATCAGGCACCTACGCCTACGCCTCAGAATTCGAGTAATAGTAATGGCACTGAAAATTTGAACTTCAATAGATCTCATGGATCTAATTGTCAGGACAAGCATGGTAGTTGTACGCACAACCCAACTGCCCACGGTTACTGCGGTGAAACTGGAGATTTTCAGGGAATTTTTTCACAAATTCCAGGAGCTTATCAGTTTCATGAACGCCAAGACGCATCAGTTGGGGCTGTTTTTAGAGAACAAAAAAGACTTAGTATCCTACGGACGATGAATACTTTAATGGCTCAAATAGATGCTTTACTAAACGAAGATCATCAAAGTCGCCTGGTTAGAAGCTCTAAATAATAACATTACCTATATGCATGCACATGCGTACCATTTATATTATTATAACTCACTAAATTTTCATGTCCTTTTTCTAAATCAATTACAGACTATTCGTAACTTACAAACTTTGAACAAATCTCTCTCAACACAAGTGTATAAACATCGACGTGAAAATGGACTTTTAAGGACCGTCATATCTCGTTTTGGGGTGAACTCACAATATAATCGTATGGTAACCAGCATTTCAACCCGTGCATTTGGACCAATGGGCGGTTCACAGGGCTTAGCTGGAATGATGAGAGGTCCTGCCGGTAGCAATTCAAATGGTACGATGGGAGGCACTACCGGTAGCAATTCAAATGGCACGATGGGAGGAACTACTTTTAACAATTCTAATGGCACGATGGGAGGCACTACCGGTAGCAATTCAAATGGCACGATGGGAGGAACTACTTTTACCAATTCAAATGGAACGATGGGAGGCGTTGCTTTTACCAATTCAAATGGTACGATGGGAGGCGCTGCTTTTACCAATTCAAATGGGACGATGGGAGGCGTTGCTTTTAACAATTCAAATGGAACGATGGGAGGCGCTGCTTGTAGCAATTCAAATGCCACGATGATAGCCAGTGCTTTTAACAATTCAAATGGAACGATGGAAGGCGCTGCTTGTAACAATTCAAATGACACGATGATAGGCAGTCCTTTTAGCAACTCAACTGGCATGGGAGATGCTGGGTTCTTTAACAATTAAATTAGCTATACTCAATTACATTAGTTATCAAATCAAACTCAATCCAACTTGCTCTATTCTGAGAAAATAAATTGTGCCGATTCGTGAAAGCCTATGCTATTTAATTATCAAATTAGCGTAGGCTATGCCATTTGTATACACTTTGCAACTGCACATGTATTTTCCCATAGTTTATTATTTACTTATTAGAACTTGTTGAGAGTAGCAAGAAAGAACAAGTAGCATGTAGTGACAATACATTTAGTTTGTTAAATTTTAAAGAAACAGAATTATGTTTATTTATATCTCGTAATTCGCAACTCTATTAAATTAATATAAACCCCTCACATTTTCTATCGTTGATTGAAATTGTAAAAATCTCATTCATACTGTGCAATCAACACCATCATATAAATACCAGCTAGTAAAGAAATAATTTCTTTGACGCTTTGTCCGAAACTAGAGTCATCTAGAAGCTCAGGTATAACCGAAACAGTAGCTATGTATATGAAGCCACCAGCAGTAAAAGGGAGTATCCAGGTTGTTGCAGAGTCATCTTTAAATTGTAATTAAATTACAGATACAAAAAAAGAAATTAAATGTAAATTACAATTTAAGCAATCGCCAATAAAGAATAATTTAAGATAAAATAGCAGTTGACAAATTACCGATTCCTTCTGCAAGTAGAGACATCACAGTTCCTGATAATGCACCCAGAGCCGTAAGCAGCTGGAGAAATATTGCCTTACGCTTACTGCATCCAGACTGAATTAAAATCGCGAAATCTCCAATTTCATGTGGAACTAAACGTTAGAATATATACTTAGTACTGGCACACAACAAATCAGCTAAAAATCTTATAGTTTATCCAAATCTGTAAAAATCAATGAGATCAAAGCTTGTAGGACTTTCCCTCTTACCTTCATGTAATAAAATAGTGAATGTCGTAACTATTCCAAGAGAACGACCACCTAAGTACGACGCCCCAACTGCTAGCCCATCAGTAAAGTTGTGCAAAAAGTCGGCAGCCAAGTTGAGGTAACCCGCGACTTTAATGTCCTCTTCTGGTTTAACTTCTAAAACATCGTATACGCAAAATTTGAAAACCTCGTTGATATGATTTGCTCAAAAAGGCAATTTTGCACACATTCTTTGTATCTACTTCTTCTAGTACGTTACCTTTATCTTTAGCTTGAGATTTATTTTTACTTTGGTTTGAATTTTTTCCATCTTCCTTTTTATTTTTCTTACTGGACCCAGAACTTTCCTCACTTTTGGTCTTTTCTTGTGACGATGATGTACTGACTGGTGCAGCATGTGAATGGGAATGGCCATGTCCACCCTTCATTATGCGGATGAGTTTTTCAACCATTAGAAATGTTACAATACCTACTAAAACCCACACACCAACACTCAAGTCGTGCCCATGATAGTCCTCCGCATTATCACCTAAGGATAAATATCAAAATTAGTACACATTGTGAACAAAACAGAGATTTTTTCAGCACATTGTTTAATTTAGTAGGTACCTACCTTCTTTTTCATGAGAGTGGGAATGGCTATGACTATGGCTGTGACTGTGTCCATGTTCATCGTCACCACCCTTTGCAAGAATTGCGTGAGGAATCAAATGAAGAAACGCGTCTCCCAGTAGTCCTCCACTTGCAAACGACAACAAAATTTTTAGAAGATTTTGCTTTTCTTTGGAGTTGTCCAACGGAATGAGAAACAGTATGAAGAAAGGTGCAGCACTGATCAGCAACGTTGATCCTATAGCTTCCACCCATAGGTTTGGATTTTTTACGGATTCTAAAGTTCCAGTCGGGTGTTGTTTGCTAGCATCTTCATGGTGGTGATGATGCACTTTTCCTGTGTCGGAAACATGCGGGTCCTGTTGCTGTACATGTTGAAAATGAAATAAACTTAGCCTTAGCCCATAATAAAACGCAGCGCTTATCAAAATGTACTTTTATAGTTAGCAAAAAATGAAACTGTGATTACAACTTACAGCTTTCTCATTGGCAGCTCTAGAGTAACGATACGCTGGAGACTCATATTCATCATGATGGTGATCGTGGGCATGATCGTGATCATGATGATCGTGGGAATGCGAATGTGAGTCAACGAGAACAAAATTTGACTGGAGCACCCAAAGAAAAATTAACACAACAACGACGGCATATATTAACCGGCTAAAAATGCCCTTTCTCGAACTTTCTTCTATGGCGGAAGCTTTGACCGTTTTGACATCCGAAATATTATCAGATACATCTGCAGGCCTTTCGGAAACGGATCGTTGGCGTACATCCATGCTGTTGGAGATCATTCGTATTCGTGGCAGCTACCGTTTTAATATGTCCTTCTCAATTTAACGATGAAATATATTTAAACTGGCACGTGTAAATCTAGAAAGAAAAGAACAAGGTAATAAATAATATTTGAAAAGTAAAGCAAATAAGTTTTATCAAAAATAATACGTGATACAAAAATAAAATTAAATAACTTGAAATATTTTCGTGACTAAAAGAAGAACTTAAAAATAAATTTAATGTACAGTACATGTACGAAAGGATTCCGTATAAATTCTTATTGATAGCCAGTGCCAGTATTGCTTTGGGTGCATGTGTGGAGTGTAGAGAAAGTTGATTCTTCAAAATTCAAGGGCACAAATATTACTTTTGACATTTTACATGATTTTTAATGATACTGATGATATCGCTTGTGCAATCACAGTCACAGGCGTATGGACTGGAGGAGGCGCGACAAGTAGACATGACTGGCGATAACTTGTAAGTTAAAAATATCTAATGTGACAAAATGAGGGATGTCAGCAAGTATTTGCACTATACCTACCTGCATATCTGCACTATAAAATAGCCACAACCTGTTTGTTTACCGGCCCTCATAACATTTATCAATTTATTGTCAATTAGAAAATGTGAATCCATCCAATAACCAACCGATTAATCAATCGCGATTGATTAGATTACGTAATTACGGGTCGGCGAATGTAAGTTGGTATTCAAGAATTCAAATCATATTCGTATACATAAAAAGTAGCAAATGAAGGAAACCAAATTAAAAACACGGAGTGGATATGATTATTGTATGTAGTGTATTATTTTTCAATCTAGATTGAATTGATTATATGAGTATGCACAATTTTACCATTGATTTTCTTATACAAATTTGATACAGATATTGATTGTTTCATTTCGCTTCAAACAAGTACTGCCAAGTACTAACTCCAAACTGATCACTCTAAATTTGGAACTTTTTTCAATGATGGACTGAACTGATTGATTGTGAAAATAGCAAGATAAACTACGTATGCAAATAAATCAATATTATTCTTACATAGCAGTACAAGTTTTAATACCTCCGCTTCAGCGTCGGTTGCGTTGCAGGGTTTAATTTTATATGAGAAATTATTATAAAAATTATAAAATTCTAAACTCACAATGATTAATCACTCAAATACTAATCAGGATTAGATTTAATGTTGAACCATAATATTTTTGACCACCATAGCAGGTTAGCAGGTACGAAATGTACAGGAATGTGCTACAAAATCTAAAGTTGACTACGGCAATGGCCATGATTATTTGTCATTTTCGTATAAGTTGTTAATTGGAAATAATAATGCAAAAAATACAGCGATACCGGCTATTATAGTTCAGCTTGCTCAACTTTCACATGAATTACA
The DNA here is from genome assembly GCA_027744115.1 of Acrocyrtus sp. NNG-2020. Lineage (NCBI taxonomy): Eukaryota > Metazoa > Arthropoda > Collembola > Entomobryomorpha > Entomobryidae > Acrocyrtus > Acrocyrtus sp. NNG-2020. The sequence continues at coordinate 1,390 of JAHZND010004562.1, read as the reverse complement.
CAGGTGTCTGTCTGTCCTGGTGTGTCAGTTTCCAAATGCACTTCTCCACTAACTTTACAATTACATCATTACATGCACCTTGGCTTGTGAGTGACAGAGTGAACGTACTTTACGGAACAAAACAATTAAAGTTGATAATTAATAAAGTTGATACCTTTCTTTAGTCGATTCTGCTACCATAAACCTCCCGGTCCGGATTCCTCTTTACAAAGTCTTGTTTTATTTTTGCAAAATTTGGTATGGTATACGGTACTAAGCGCTTATTAATCCAGTACGATTTATACAACTTCACTGGCTCTTCTGTCATGGACCAGACCCTTTTATTCCTTCCGTCCGATTAAGTAGCAATATTAGATATATAAATCTATACGTATAAAATAAATACTAAACAGCTGTCTTATGTTTACGTAATGAATGACAATGACATTTGTGTCCCCCAATCGTCCGCTAAAATTTCAAAGTTCCGAATCCGAATAAACTCTATCTCGGTCTTATTAATCCCATAAATACACACATCCCCGACTTCAATGTGGGGGTCAATACCGGATTGGATAAGCCATGCAACGCACACACAGATAAAAGTGCCTCGTTTCGTTCCTTTATACAAAGTTCCTCCATCCGTCAGATATCATCTTGCTCTTCTGCCAAAGCCAGAGAAAACCACAGTGAGAACGCGAAAACACATCATCACTTTTCTTTCACGTACACTCTCGCTGACTCGCTTGTCGCTTCCCATTCCCAACATCGGCAAGCGAGCAGAAGCCAGAAACAGAACAAGCAAAAGTCAACAACGAGTCAACTAAAAAAGCAAAAAACATGCTCCGTGCACCTGTTTCAATGTGTTTTTTAATCCAATAAAGATGCGCCGCATTTAATGCGGCAAGGCAAACCGTTCACTATACTTGCTTACCAGCGCCAGCTCCAGTTGGCACCATTACATTCATAATAGTAGAAAGATAAGACAGCCTTTACTTTCAGCTTTCTTTACGTACATATTTTTTCGATGCATTTTTTTCTTTCCTTACTTTTCTGGTTTCATGAATTCTATTTCTATTCTAATTCTAACGATAAGAGCAAACATGATAATCTATGCCAAAGTTTTTTTATGTGAAAGTAATTATCTTAAAGTTCTAGAAATGGTGAGACAAAAAGCTTAAAAAATTATGCATACTATGCTAACATTGTAAATATGAGTTCACAGTGTCTATGAGGCGTGAATTAGAGGGTATTGGTATTAATAAGCGATAGCGTTTACATACCACTAACACAATTTCATCTGCATCACATTCACTAATGCATGTATTTAATGTACTAGCGATGGTTTTATTTTTTAGTTCGCCCAATGGCTCAAGCTATGTATTCAACTAGCGGACACCTTGCATTGACTTAT
>JAHZND010004560.1:0-19446 GCA_027744115.1 Acrocyrtus sp. NNG-2020 | reverse complement strand
AGCAATAAAAAATTGCTGCGCGGTGATGATGACGATGATTGCAAGTTTGACTTTTTCTACTTGAGCAACCTGCAAGAGAGTGTAAATAGGCTGGGCTGAAAATGCAATTCGCAATAAGGAAATTACAGCAAAAGTTTATTCATCTTCATCACCGTCACCATTCACCATCGACTTGTTTTATTTGCTCTGCAAAGGGGAAAAAAGTAGGCAGTGCCAGAGAAACGAGCTACAGTGCATTTTAATAATAGACTGCACCGTTGAATCGTTGAGAAATGATTAGTATGTACATTTAACTCACGTACAAATTCTTTCGGGCAATATTGGATAAATTTCCTGTTGAATAAAATTGAGCCATAAGACAGCCATTATGATTTGGGCAACTAGAAGTGACGTAAATTCGCTTAAAAAAAGCTGAAACTAATAAAACGTCTTATTTCGACTTTTTCTGTAGCCGTTCTCAGAAATCAGGAGAAGTTATTTTCCTTTTTGGCGTGGCTTTAAAAATAATTTTTGTAATAAAAAGCAAATGTCCTATAGAGAAAAATCTAAATGGGAAAAAATCCACTTTTTCACATTTTTAATTCCGGTATAGAATAGTAATCACTTTACAGCGAGTAAATACAGTATAAATGGAGGAAGAAAGGGTTGAAAGAGGTTTTTAAGTGGCCCTTTGGTTTTTTTTTGGATTAGGTAGGTTTAGTTGCGAACGAGTACAAGAACACAAGGCTTTGGATGAATGAATGAGCTAAACAGAAAGTGTAATACATACCTCATATGTAAGCTGTAACCTTGCTTTTTTGCTCAAATGGAAAACGTGACTTAACAGTTTCTTTCTAGTTTAATCACCACCTGAAAAGTACATAGTAGTGGTTGTACTCTGTCACACTCAACCCCCAACTTCTCCTGGCTTCTTTTAAGCAACAGTAGTAATCAGTGCCGTCATCGTCAGCAGTTAAGACAGGACAAGGCTATTTCTTTGATAAATGTGAGTAAAAGGTAGAGAATTGCTTCTCATGAAATACGACGTTGCCAGTACCGCACTCAGGTAATTATACTAATAAAACGTGTTGAATCGAGTTGTAGGCATATTTAATGTTTTCGTCTGCAAGCCAGTTTAAAAATGTCAAAAGTGACATTATTACACACAAATGCGTACAATCCGCATTTGCTTAAAATCAATGCACAGAGTGTGATAGATGAATGAGCCGACTTCGCCGAGTCTAATTTTTGCTATGTTGGTGGTACAATGCCAGCACCTCTTACGGGTAAATGAATAAAGACCATTTTCAGAAAATTACGAGATACATTTTGTTCATGAGAAAGAGAATGTACGGAGAGGCGAAGAGGACAAAAAAAATTAATGCCACTATCATGCTGGTTTAACTAATGTCCGCATCTTATATTTTGTGTAGCAGCACAGCACATGATTATCGTCATCTGTATGAGTATGATTGCTGTGGAAGGATAAACCAATAAGAGTTACAAATGCAGCACATTTGCGTCATTATTATCAACATCATCACTACCAATTGTAGTTTTTTTTTTGCATGTCATCATTTAAAGATCACCTGCTAAGAAGTGGATGTATGTATGGCGTTATGTGAAGTGAAGTAATAAACGTAGTTAGTGTAAATTCTGCCAAGTAAAAAAACCATGAATAATGGCAAAATGATTTTTGTGTAGCAGCAGCAGCACAGCACATGATTATCGTCATCTGTATGAGTATGATTGCTGTGGAAGGATAAACCAATAAGAGTTACAAATGCAGCATATTTGCGTCATTATTATCAACATCATCACTTCCAATTGTAGTTTTTTTGCATGTCATCATTTAAAGATCACCTGCTAAGAAGTGGATGTAAGGCGTTATGTGAAGTGAAGTAATAAACGTAGTTAGTGTAAATTCTGCCAAGTAAAAAAACCATGAATAATGGCAAAATGAAATAAGAATGAGATTCGGAATAATGTGGGATTTGTAAGGGAAAACGCGAACCATATTGCACATTTTATGGTTACATCAATTTTAAATGCTGATGATTACGCTGATGCTAGTAGGAATTGTTGAGACGACGGGAATTCTATTTTCACACTTGTGCAGTGTACACCACTAAACTCGTAAGAAAAAAATGCATGGATCAATGTGAGGAAGGATTTTTGTGGGATGTGAATAGCTTTTTTGTTGCAAAGGAATTGAGTGGAGACGACGAGAGTCTCGTTCATTTTTGTCATTCTTGGCTTCTTTTGCAATGAAGATTTTATTATACGCTTGCTTTGTTGCAGCAATCCTTTATGCTTTAAGTAAGATGGGGATAAAAAAAGACGGGAGAGTGAGTGACTGTGTAGCTCTTGGTATTTGCTGGTATCATCTCGTTGTCATCAATGACGACAGCAAAAAAAAGCCTGAGCGAATTTTCTTCCTTGAGCCTTCAAAAGAAATGCGAGTAGGTACGTTTAGGTCTATACACTCCTTTTTAGCTGATATGAGTTTTTTCCCTAACTTGGCTATTACTCTGGTCACTTGTGCGAAACGAGGAAAAAATGTGCGGATAAATTGTCTAAGTTTATGAAGAAGTGTGTAAAGGTATGTAGGGAGGTAAGCTCTCCACGGTTGTTTCTGTCGCTGAAAATAATAGCATTTAACTTGGAGCTATGTAGTAAAAATGCGTTTTCGTCATTGTTCAAATCTGCTTTTGTTCCACTTCTGTATCTCTGCTCCTTGTCCCTGGTGCGTGCAAATAGAGAGGGTGAAAAGAAAGAGCTTGGCAGAGAAATAATTGCACGAGCATGGAAAAAACTTTGGAAAAAGTTTGAGCGGAGAGAGGAGCTTAAACTGATTGAATGTGTTCAGCACTTCTCCATACTATGGAAGGATTTTTGGCAACAAAGGGAGTCTTCTTTACAAAGTTTTTTGAGAGGAAGGGATGTAGAGACGACACGGAGACAGAAAGACAGGCTCGGAAACGGTTATGGATGGTGGGAAATGTATTTTGGCGGAGTTTTTATTGAATATTGTGTGGTTTTGAGGGGATTACTTATATGATGACACTGGTACTGCTGCGGTTATCTTTCTGATGTGTATTTAGTTAGTAATTCAACTCTTGTCATTTCGTGGATGTGGCAAACTTTTATGGGTATGTCTTGTGCAATGACAACTGCTGAAAAAATAGAACTCTGAATAATAAATGAGGAAAACGAGGAAAGTTGAATGCGCCCGTGTTTCTCGCACAATTTTGAATTTAAAATTTCATGGCCGCTTCCCTATGGATTTTGGATTTTCGCACTGAATGTCAAATATGAGAACGAGTGTACCGAATTTTTAATTCTGCTTAAAGTCGAAACCTTTCCGAGTGCGTTGCTAATTTTGAGCAAGCCAAATGCGAAATTGTAGAAAATTAAATAAAACATATTGCGTTACATATTCATCACTTTGCATGTGTTGGTAATAATGCATTGTTGTTGCGCATTAGGGAATAATACTGATGGACAAAGACACGGGGCTTTTCCCCTTTTTGAACTGATTATGAATATTCATTGCATTACGTAGAAGGAGTTAGTGTCGATTATACGAACACGAAATGGAATAATTTGCACCTTTCGATGGAAAGTATTACTCCAGACATTTCAGAAAGTATTTTAATAATAAATCTTCTTCTAAAAGAATTCTTCTTTAAGGATTCTTGAGTGTGAAGAAGAGGTAAAATTCTCTCTGTTGTCGAAGTAGATAAAAAAGTTGAGGAAAAGAGATAGAAAAGATGAATTGAAGGCATTTATTATGCAACATAAAACTTGAGATGGTACAGCTGATAAAAATTCTGAGCCTGAAAAGGAAGCGTGATCCTGAAGACAAATTCAAGAGCATTTTTACGATGTCGAGTTGAATTATTTTTTATTGCATATTGCAGTATTGTTCCGCAAGATATTTATTAAAGTCATCTTGAAAAATCTGAGAAGACCTGTGTTACGATATACAGACAGGTATAAAAAGTTCTATTGGTAGATTGCTACTACTGAAAGATGAAATTAAGATTTTTTTGAATGAATACTGCACCGCATTTTATCAAATCCTCAGCCTTTATTCGTGCTACTGATGTAGTCCTCGGGATTTTGAGATTGTTTTCGAACAAAAGCCTCCTCAAAAATTACAAAAGCTTGCCCTCTTCCGTCCAACTTCGTTTAGCCCATTGTGAAGGTCTACTGATGATAATGATAATAACGAGATTAAAAAGGCGAATAAAATTACACTTTTTACGGGATGCTTTTTTACAGCGTATAGAACCGGCTCCTTCCATTATGTTAATTAAAGAACAAACTCCTGTACATTGTGTTATAAGCAATAAAATGTAACTGAAGCGTACGCATAACATTAGGGTCTTATATATAAAAAAAATTTGTTCAGTAGACATATTACCTACATTAGATAGGCCTGTGTATTAATCCACATTAATTCAGGGAAGTCATGAACGATCGTAATCTCTTTGTGAGGTAGTAAGGAAGCGGTATCAACGCACAATGACGAAGGTGGGACGAGGACGTGCAAGAACCTTGTGGTGGGTATCTCTGTTTTTGTTTCAGCATCGGCAACTCCACATCAATTTGGAAGTATCGCTTACACCACGAAATAAAGGGAGCTGTTTTAAAGAATTCTGATTCTTTGCTGCTAAGTTTAAATTACTAGCGAAATGGCATCGGTACATGAGTGGAATACCTATCAGAAGATTGCCAATGATTTGGCGAGACTTTTGTAACAGAGTCTAAAGGACTCTCTGTACTTTTAGCATGGTAATAAAATAATCATGTTCTGAAAAAATGAGCATTTTCATCGCTCCCGACATTAGGATGTTCGTCGTGTGTAACGACCACTACCACATCAAAAAATGATTTTCATCCTCATCATCCCTACACAATATTCTCGAAAAAAAAACTGAGGGAAACAACCAGAAGCATCATCGCCAGTGAATAACATTGCAAAACAGGGCAACAACCTTGACTCAACAGCCTCTATTATTTTGGGTGGCAGAGGGAAAGGAGGCGGTGTCGGTTGTAGTTTTGCGTACATAATATTGCATATTGCTTAACCATTTTTTCAGAAAGTAGAAAAATGTACACAGTCGCAGTTTAGGATATTCTCCTCTTCCATGACATGGCATCACGTTAATTACATCAGGAGCACATGGCGACAGCAATATGCGATGTAGTAGGCCAGAAGGGAAATTCTTTTATTTTGGCAGTGGCTGGCGACTGGCGAGCCGTATTTAGCATTTATTGAGTCAAAGAGAAAAAAAGGAATAAAGGAAAGAGCAAAATTATTTTTGCTGCTGGCCAGCTACATTCACGACGGAAAAGGCTACAAACTACCAGCAGCCAATAAAACATTTTTCATGCATGTCCCGAAACAAAACAGCAGAGTAAGTACAAATGCAGGTAGAAAGCCTATAGCTCTTGTCACTTGAGAATATGCAATACCTATGTAGGAAAAACAGGAAGGCTTAAAAAGCTATCCATTTCTTCCATGAGACTACGTTGTTCCGTTTTTTTAGTTAAAGAAGTCAGTTGGATTGCACACTGCTCGTGAATAAAAATGGCAGGCTGAGTAGCAAATTCGTCTTCATTACTCGTTTTCCCTTCCCATTGTCTTACATAATGACTTAAAGCTCATATATGAAGTTTCAATATTGCTATTATTTTCACCAGAAATACGCATAACTTGGTTGTATGTACATACATCAGTAACATTTTTTGTATATAAAACGCATGTATCCATAATACATGCAGAATACATGTACAAAGAAAACCAGCATTTTCCTAAATTAAGCATACGCCATTCACAGGATGGGCAGCCATGTGAAAACTGAAAACTGCTGTTTTGTAGCAATTTGTACAACCTGTCTGATTTTGAGTCTTGAAGTCTTAAATTAAGTAAGATGGGATGGGAAGTTCGCATTAAATGTATTTTCCCCGTGAAGGAAAAACACATTTGAAGCGTTAGTTTTTTTTCTCTAGGTATATGCAGTTATTCTATTCCTACCAAATATTGCATTAGTTATTAATGACATCGAGAGAAAGGTGCATATGTTAGATAGATAGGGAGAGTATGGTTTTTTTAACCTCTCGGAGCTTACGTTCCTATGTTCTCTTTGTGTATCTTAAATTTTTAATGCACCTTGGAAGATAACGGCCTAAAAAAAAGTAGGAAAAGTCAGTTTTTCCCGTTTTCTATTAAAGACGTTTTCTACCTCAAAAACGGTGTTTTCTAGAGAAAGCCATTCCGGGTTAATAAAGGATGCAGCATTTGCACATTGAGCTCTCTACTAAAAAGAAAAAAAGGGGGTTCCCCTAGAGGCTTTTCTTTCTCGATATCGTCGGGTGCTTTTTTTTACAAAGTAGAGCAAGTCTCATTACGAGAACTAATATGTGTGCGGAGGCAGGAGAGGGCTCACCTTTTAGTGTACATCATTCACGAGATGTTCGTGTAGACTCAAGTTTACATCAGTTTGAGGAGGAGATGCGCAGATCTATAACAGTTTTGCAACCCACCTCCAAACACAGCCACACACAGACTTGGAATAAACTAGCCTGTTTGTTTATTAAGCTAGGGTAGGTATTTCATTATTGTGAGCAGAGCTGAGAGTTTTTAAAAGTTCTTTAAAGGTGCACGTAGCTTGAAGCAATGGAGAAACTTGACTCTTTTAATCTTTAAATTTCACTTAAGGCGACTGCAAATGAAGTTCTGGTCTTGAATTGGCAGATGAGCGAGCCCTGCAATGCAGCGAATATGTTAAGGAATGCCTTAACATGACAGTCTGACACTTTATTACTGGTTTACATTAGAATTAACCGCAGTCACGAATGCAAATTTGGCATTTTCCCATCCCCTTATTCTTGCACTGCACCATTTCGGTTTAACAAATGACCTGAATTAGGCGCTATTTGGTTGTGCTAACTGTTAATTTCTGCATAAACATGTTCTAGGTACTATTATTACGTATGCCGTGTAGTAAATGACTTGTTTCACCATCATCATTGTCAAAACTGAGCAAATGAATTAATTCGTGGCTTTTCCACTTGCGTTTTGCTGCGTTCCAAAAGGCGAGGGAGAGAGAGAGAGACAGCCAGAGTGTCCTTTTTCGCACAAAGTTCAATCTCGTTAATAGTCCTACACCACAGTCCTACTTGTCTCTGTCACTAGCAAAGAGTTTATCAGAAGACATTAATCAACCGATTGTGGTTGATTATCATTAGCGATAGGCAAACAAGAAAAGAAGTTTTTTTTTGTTCTGAAGTTTGCCAATAAATTACCTCTATTGCGTAGTTTATGGCAAACTAGTGTCCGTCTGTCAATTGACAATGTTTACTTCTTACATGGCGTAATAAACCGACGTTTGTTGCGTAACACTGTTCATGTTTATGCATACACTTCGTGAAGTCGTTATCAACAAGTCCGACAAAAACTGGAAGAAGAAAAAAAATCATAAAGCAAACAAAATACACATTTTACTTTGAATTGCTTACTTGCGGCATCCGTTAAAAAATAATTTATTTTCTGTACCAAAGAAAATCACTCATCAGCGAGTGGGCATCTCTCTGTCTTTTGTTAAAGATTCTGAGAGCCACACGAGAGTCTGGTTATTGATGAAGTCTATAACTGCCAAAAACACTCATCGGCTATAACACAGTCATGCATACTTATGAGGCAGAGGCAGGAACGGCTTCATCATCTTTCTCATCAGTGTAAGTAAAGCAACTGATGGATCTGTGTCAAGAGTTGCCAAACAGGTGCTCTGCTGTTCTTGTTGCGGAGAAGTTGCTCGTCTGATGATTGCTTTTGGCAAATGAGCCCAGAAAATAGCCAGACGTGTATGAAACCGAATTGAAAGCTACATGCTACATTGCAAACACACTCGTCCAATGTTTGTTCTTTTTTTTGTTTTATGTTTGGGTAGGTTACTGAATCTGCAGGCAGCAGGTTTGTTGACTAACTAATAATAAGTTGTATTATGTGCCCATTCTCGAAGCTTCATGGTGAAATATTAATGGACACACTTAATTCTGGGAGTAGTAGTCCGTCGGGTTTACTTTACCGACACCGAAAGAGAAACGAATATTTGAATTTATAAATAATTGTGGTGAATACCTAAAAATACTCTGCGTTTGTTTTGGGCTACTTGACGGAGAGCGAAATGGGATGAGTTTTTGGATATGGAAGAGAAATGTTTTCAGCATAAATATTATCCTTTCAGTGAGTTGTTCTATGAAAACTTCTCCTACTGGGTTTTGCACTAAGTCTTGTCGGAGTGCTCCTGCTGTCGCTGTATTTTGCAGATGATGTTTGAGCATCTACTTTATTATTCATGGTGTGAGCAATATGGCAAATATAACGAAACGGAAAAGCTATAAAAACTACTTTACGAAAGGAAAACAACAAAAAAATGCTTTCGAAACGAGGAGGCTGGTTTGTGGCTAACTAACGAGTCAGCTCTATGCCAATATATTCCTGGTTGACCTACCTGGCTTCTTCTCTCCTCGCTTTGACATACAGGCACAGACAAGTTTTAGTTTCATTTTTATGAAGTTTGGGATAGGAAGATGAATTTTTAAGCAATTACAAATTCGCATGTCGTGCCCACTGTAATATTGAATACTTTTTTAGTCTGATATCTTGTTACATCCGTGATGTTCGCTTTTCTCTTATCTGTCACACCTCATAATTCCTACTTACATTTTTCTGTAATAAAAAATCCAGTGAAGTGTAAAAAAGAAAAATTTTCCACTATTATTACCTAAACGGACTATGCGCATCAACACTTCATCATTGCAGTAAATAATTAAGTTGTAAAAGATTGACTGGTGAGACAGCACAAAAAAAATTTTCTCGCAGAATACTAATAAGGGATTTAAAATAATTGTTGCCTGTAAAAGATAAACGTGACGCTCTTGCGTATCTCCCTCCTGAAGACATACAGAGACTACATGTCGCGTAGATAGTGCTTGATCTCATCCTTTCAGCTCGATAAAAGAGTAATGGCCATATCGGTCGTTGTTCTAAATTGCGTTTTCAATCCTCGGCAAAGAGAAAAATGGACATTTTTTTGCATTTCGCTTGGAGGATAAAAAATAATACGAGAGGAGCACACCTGTAAATTTGCATGCTAAATTTTAATACTTAAAAATACATTTCAGAGTGTAGGTTCGGCACCCGTTACTTCTCATGATCAGCTTTTTTGCAAAAAAAAAATAATTCCTTCAGCTAAACGCTCAATATATTTTTTTTCTTTCGCAGTTGGCGTAGTTTTACTGTGTTGGTGGGTAAAAAAAATATTTTGGCTTAAGTGTTAAATATAGGTCTGCTCGGTTGTCTGTTTTTTGTTGATGGGTTCCTTCAACTTGAGTCCTACTAATTATTTTTGAACTATGCCTTTTGCTGATAGACACGATATACATTATTATAATATTTTGTATGCAGGCCTCTTGCTCCACTCAAATCACTTACCCTTTCTTCGAATACATTTCTCACTTGTCGTGAGTTTGGGCACACGAGCATCTTTAGAGAATGAAAAACAACTAAGTTTAGCCAAAAAAAAGATTATTATAATTTTTTTACTTGCACTCTTTATTCCATCTGGGTCCATCTTAACAATCCTAAGATTACTGTGGCCGTGGTTTCGTTTTCAAAAGAAGAAAAAGTTTTACGAGATTTTTCTCCTTTGGGGCTCATAATTCAACCTGATTTCTATCAATATTGACAGGTATAAAAAGCATTTAATAATCTAGAATGCTACATGCTTGAAAATTATTTTTTTACGAATATTTTTGCAATAATTTTTGCATTCATGTGGACACAATCACCTATACTGTTGTGGCAGAACTTCACGAGAGTAATAACTAGGCAATAATGCTTACACGTAATGTTGCTACATTTCAGATTTCTACTAAAGTTTGCAAGTTTACAACCTTTGACAATGCATCATAAAAATGACTAGGTTGTGAATTTCGCGAACAGTTTTTGAACACTACTATTTAAATGTAGCGTAACATAACAAATAGTAATATCAGTGTACTGGCGATTATTGCGTTGTGAACTTTCAAATGATGTCGTTTATATAAGTATTCATCTTTTAAATTTTATAAACGCTCGCATTCCATTAACAATAAGTCAGAACAGCCATGCTTGAGAAAATGGGTAGATAGAAGAGGAATTATTGTAGTCCACGTACTTCACGTTCAACGGCCGCGGTTTGCTTTTAAAACTTTTGTGTACGGTGCTGACAAAATTCTTTAAATACGATATTGTGCATTGACGTATGCTCATCGGTTTCAGTTAGCTCATTGTTATTTTCATTGTTTTCTGTGGTGGACCTTTTTTTCTTGGAGTAGATGATGTACAAGAAAAATGAATAAATAACAACAATAACGACTGCACTCTTGTTTGTGGTCAGTCTTCTTCTTACAGTATACGTAGTAGAATACCTATACACCTTGTATTTTTGCGGTTGCTTGTTATTATGGCATCATTGCACACATGATCATTACCAAAGTCTATTCTTATAAAGACAGGTAGTAATTAACTTTGCTGATTAGTGCATATACTCTTCGATGAAGCAGCATTTCGAGCAGCGGCTTAGTGGAGAAGCACTTGTAAGAACAGCACGTAGAAGGAAAATAGCATAGTGAGCTTGGATGGGCTCATGAATTTTTTTCGTTTTGAAGTTAGCTAGCTAGCTATGGGTAATTTTCAGATTCAGATTTGGCTTCGAGTTCAGTTTTTTTTTAAAAGTTCCTTTCGAAACCGCAACAGTCAGTTTTAATCATGAAGTTATGAAGTTGTGCGAAGAAATAGCGTAAAACTTTTATTTTGCGCTGTGGTGACCTTTTACTGTTACTCGATTCTGCGCTGACTGAGAGTGTATACCCTGCTAGGAGAGAGGAATAAGTTCATCAGTTTAGCAGAGGATTCCTGAAAGAGTCAGACTATTTCCTTTCTACGAAATTTTGCTATTATTCAAGGAAAAGAGAAGACTATCATTACATTTACATTACTAAAGAATGCTATTATGCTTTATTACGACTAAGGAAAACGAGAGACCGGATGTGTGCATTTTTTCCATTCTTACTTCTCTCAAAGTTTCATAATTTTCCTGTGGAAGAGAAAAATGAAGGGAGTTAAATGCTATTTACAGTTTAATGCTTGATCCGCCTCTGACTGAACTGCCTGCTCATGGGCATACCTCCTTTTGCTCCTTCGATGATCATGATCATATGAATATTTTTTTGAAGAAAAAATATCCTACTTAATTCTACTGCGGCGGAATGCAGTCTTACGTTATGTGGCTCTTCCTTCTTCCATTAGGATAAGGGAGGATTTCAGCATTACCTTATTTTGCATACAGGTGAAGCACTATCGCTCGCTTTACGGTTTGCAATAAACGGATCAAAAATAACTTTCTCCTAAACGGCGGCATTGAATAAGCAATAAACTAAGGCCATCGGAAGACATATTTCTAGCTGCATAAAAATTTACTCATATTTTCCTATTGTAATAATAATAATAGTATGCGCTATGAAAAAAAAACTTTTAGTTTTCTTGCCATCATTCCTTTGCCTTTCTATTATCCCTATTTAGCTACATAAATGTAAATAGGGATGTAAGATTTTGTTCCGTTTTTCGCTGTCCCTATTCGCTTACACAATGTTACGCGTTTAATAATATTTTTGACGTTAGTTGATACGTCAGTTTGATAAACGTGCATTGTTGCAATAATGCTGAGATTTTTCTTTCGCTTCTTTCACAATTTCAGCCATTCGTGGTAGTTATTGTGAACTGAGTGACGTGATAGTGATGGGGATGAGGCGGCGAAATGGGCCTGATAGCAGAAAGGCAATGCATATTTGCTAATTTTTTGTCTGATATGTTGGTGATGAGCTAATGGTGATGGCAGTAGTGATGAGTGATGCACAAAAAAATACTTTAGAGGATACTTGATAGGCATATCCTCCACATTACGAAAAGTGCTGTTTTAAGAGCAGAGAGAAATCGTGATAGTTAAATTGAAGACTGATGGCAATGTAAAAAAAATATGGTAAATGGGAGTACTAAAAGCTGTATTAATGATATAGGTATATAAAAAATTGCAAATTTTAAACTTTTTTCGACGTATCATCGTGTACACGTTCAAACAAAACTTAAAAGTTTTCAACTTCTGTAAGAGAAGGGAGGATGATAGAATAATCTATAATATAGGAAAACAATATTGTACGAGAGAAAAAGGTAAAAATTCTCAGTTAAAACAGTAATGTAATAAGGTGATTTGCTTCCTTCTGTAAAATAGATTAATTTGGCATGAGAAGTTTTTAAAATTGAACTCGTAATGCCAATTTTTTCTTACAGACAAAGAATGGGAGAATTAAATAACTAAAGAATTGCCCTGAATTGCTTTTTCTCACTTGGCATTTCTCAGCAATTTGTGGAAAGGAAAGCTCAGAATTTGATGCTTTTTTACCTAGTTACTAGTTTGCCTACAGTAAATTCTGAGTATGACTGACAACCTGAAGCAACAATTGACAAGTTGTAATTAGTAATTGGCCAGTTTTCTAAACCATTCTATGCATACTTTTAATGAGAAAAGTAATCTATTGGCTTGGCATGAAATATAACGGGTCACCTGCAGCATCCCCTGAGCTAGCATTAGCATTCAATTGAATGAAGGTGTTTTGTGGCTAATGATCACTGAATTAAGACCTACAATTTGCGGACATCCTTTTGTTAGCGGTGTGGTATAGCATGGTCTAGTTCACGCATGTTCAACGTTTTTTCTCCTGTTTTATCTTATTTTTAAAGCTGTTACATGAGAAAAATCTACCCCTTGGCAAGTTAACTGCATGTCTAACAAAGATACTAGTAGGCTCTACATGTCTTTGCTACATACTAATTGTAAATTGTAATTGTAGTCTAATTTTTTTTGATGGATTGCTAATAAAGTCAGCAAGTAGGTGGGAAAGGAAAATGCATGGGCTGGGAAGTATACTAATTTATCAAAGTGTATGGGTTTAACCCAATCCATGCCTTTCCTCTGACGATGAGTGCAGCTATACGCTGCTGGCTTTAAATCAAGAAACTTTTATCTCTGCATTCTCTCAAGAATTAGCTCTAGCAATTAGTATTTTACTTAAGCAGGCAAGTGAAAAAACGGAAATAAGTAGAACAGCTTCTAGCCAAAAGCTACACAAAGTTAACAGAGTACACACTACTAGCCAGCCCTAATCTGAAACGTTCACAGTTGGCATAAATAAATGCGAACAATGGTAATAGCACTAATTTTAATTTACATCTGCAATTTAGTTTTTTTCTCTTCTTTTAGTGCTTAGTATACCAGCACTGATTGCATCACATCATGACATGCATAAAATACTCTGTAGTCTAGTTTCCACTTCTCCCTCATTCATTATCATCGTCATCGTCACAGTATCAGAGAACTGACCAATTTCTCGAAGCAAAGTAACAGTTTTTTCCTACAATTGTAGCGAGCCATTCCATTATCATTGTGCAGCACACATACCAAAAGAGTGTGGCAACTCCACTTTTCAAAAAAAAATTGCTTTAAGGCAGAGGCAGGAACGATGTATATGAGCAATTTAGCAATTTTTGAAATTGCAAAAAATTAGAAGTATCAACAATAGAATTTTCTATACAATCAATTCCAAACGAAGACGCAAAAACTTAATTCGTCCGCATGACATAGTACGAGTTCATTTCGTACAAGGAAAAGAGAAAAACATGCAATTTTTAAAGTAGAAAAATTCAGTAGATTCCTTTTCATTAATATTTTTTCCTACGGTTTGATCAATTTTATTCGTCCTCTCAAAGGCCGAATGCGGAATTATGAGAATTCATTAGCAAGAATGAAATGGGCAAGCAGTCGCGTACATTGTTTGACCTGTGAAAAACTGCAGTACAGTATTTTTAGCCTTTTTCTAACTGCATAGGTAATGATGGAAAATTGGTAGGAAGAAGGTTGCACTTATTTACTTAAGCATTGTTTATTCTTTGTTATATCCGTGAGGAGTGAAATACAATAAAAAAGGAACACTTTTTTTTAGTCTCGCTCACGTTCACGATCCCTCCTTGATTAGTTCAGCTAAGCAGGAGGATGGTACGGAGGATATATTTGTATGGCTTAATAAAATACATAGTATAATCATTATCATTATTTGATGCACACAGCCAGTCATATAGTCTATTGTGGAGTAAAAGAAGATGCGATACGGGATGCTAGTATATAACGTGCAAAATAAATAAAATGGAGGAAAAGAGTCAAGTGAGAAAAAAAACCGTTGCAAATATAAAAAAGTGTACATTTTCAGCTAAGGATTTGGTTACTCTTCTATCACCGCTGCGGGTTTATATATAAAATTATTTTCAATAACGGTAGTTTCCTTTTTTTTTCTCGACGGCTTCTGGTTGTTATGTAGTGTGTACCCCGCAAAAGTCCCGATAGTAATGGAAGAGTCTGCAAAGTTTATCTCCATTCTAATGAGCCGTGCCAATGATGGCTCATGGCATGTATCATGCATCACCTTTTTTTGTGCCAAGCGAATATGCTTTGAAATGACAGACGGCTGAATACGGAAGCGGTAATTTCCCTTATGATCTAGCAGAGTGAAGCTCGATTTTGAGCTGGTGACTTACTTACTGATAGGGAAAGATGTGAACTAGAGGGCTGTAGTAGGTAGTTAACTTCTATCATTATCATATTATTATCAAGCATCAAAACTAAACATGACTGTGGCAGGCGGACAATCAGTTGAAAAACATTATTGTTGCGAAAAAAGGCGTACAATGCAATAACAAAAAATAATTCCTGTCCTCGGCATAATCAGTTTCGTTATTGACTGCAGCTCTAATCCATACAGAGCTGCTACCAATATAGAGGAGGGTGGTGTAGAGTGACTTGATTTTGTAGGACTGCTGACTCTTCTACGAGGATCATAATGATGGATGATGTGATCGCTGGTGTTACCTGTTTTGTTTGCGGCTTTTTGTGCTATCTACAATATTTTTCTTAAATTACACCCGAGCGGTTTAGTCCGCTCAATTGAATTGACGGAGTAAGTAATAAAGTCACCACAACAGAGTAAAAATCCATTCCATTTTGTGTTATTTATTTGCATGTACAATATTAATTTGGGAATGAAATGAACGAAGGGAGCAGTGAGTATATTTATGTCAGGCTGGCTTCTTTTTATTTATAAGAATTGTGTGCGGGAGTAGGACAATATGTCAAGGAATTTCACAGGTAGCAAACCGCAATAGATTACGTATATTTTGCAGTGTAATGCTAAAATCAGTTTACACCCTTGTCCCTGCCTTTGTTAAGGGCTTACAAAAGAAAACCGTTTCTCTTTATTAGTTGCGAATTTTATATACTTATCGTATGTAAGTAGCATGCAGCGATTTGTAGTTTGTGAGAATTTTCTTATTTTTCTGTTGTGTTTCGTATCTGTGTCAGTACGGTGTGCCTACTTACACACCGTGTAGATAGACATTGAGAATGAATTTTACTATGTTTTCACCACAAATACTTGGATTGAGGTAAAGATTGATTAAACGATTGTGATGGATAGATGATGATACGACGGAGATTTTGCAAAGGCAAGTTTAATCAAACACAATGGCAATTTGAGAACTGCCCACTTTCGTACTTACAAAGTAGTCCATATGCTCAGAGCTCATAGAGTTGTTTGGATCGTATCGTAGTGATATTGCGCCATTTTCCAAATGAAAATTTTTGCTTATGGGATCGCATAGATATGGTCAAATCAAAAATCAGAAAGAGCTTAACATTGTTTTGTGAGCATGTGCTAGGTTAATAGTTCATGTAATTGCTAATGCAAAATATAATTTACAATTTGACGATTCTATTTTATATGTTTATACCCAAATCAAACAAATAAAGTGAAAAATTAAAACGCTCCATTTACCAGTGTGATCTCATGGTGTTCTTATCTGCTGTAATAATTCTTGAAGTGAAAATATTTGACTGAAATGACAGCAGAAATATAAAAGTTTCGCATAAAAATCCAATAAATATAAATCCCATACACTCACATTGAAAAATGGTACGAAGGGCTGAGGCATACCTGTTCATCTCAATAATCATAATCAAGTCGGCATTAATACCATCGGATAGTCGTCACACGACAAAACAAGTAAAACATGACTTTCCACTGCAGTATATTTTTCCAACAGCAAATCTCAACTTCTGATCAAATGAATTACTTCTTGTATTGAGCCTTTAAAGAGCTGTTGTAATGAGATCATCCCTTTGTAATGCCAAACGTCACATACCGTATACCATATCCATTACAATTGTTCTTTATTGACTTGATCTTGTTCTTCTTTCCTTCATAATGAATTGATTCAATCTGAACTGATCCACCTCCTTCCTCTGTTCTAGTCTTAAAATTCTTTCTTTATCGAGAGTGTATGGTGGATGCTAGGAAGCGAGAATATCCTTTTGTGTGCGCGAAAGGAAAAAATCGTGACAAAATGGATCAGATGGCAACTGTTAATCTTTTCTTGCGATCACCATCCACATAACTTTTTGTTTGAGGTAGTTAGGTCGTGTCATAAGACAAGAGGGAGGAATTCATGGCTTGAGCTGGGTTGGAATTAATAGAAATTCTCATTTATCAATGTGAAACAAATTGTACAAAATGAAATTTGTCGGTCAGGGGAATGCCTGGAGCGATACGGAATGATTTAGGATTTGGGGCTTCATTTACAACATTTAATGTCTGATTTTTATTACGATCTTCGTATAATTACTTCTTCTTTCTGCCTTTCACAAATGACATTTATGTTCTCAAAACGGAGTGGTGATGCTGTCACGGAAGTTTTTGTTCGAAAATGGAAAAAAAAGCTTGAGGTCTGTACTGTCAAAATGTATATTGAAAACGATTTCATTAATTGCAATTTGCAATATGGTATCATCATTACTGTAAGACTGTGGATTCTTCCCTGTAAAGATAAGGATTTTTTTTTGGTTAATCCATCCCACTGTGCATGAAATCAAATAATGGTCACGAATAAGAAAGAAAAAGAAGTGCATCTTTGAAATATTTTGATGGAGTAGCGAGATATTTCATTCTGGCTGTATTTTCTTAGCACTGATTGTAAATGGCTTTGATGTAGTAGTGGCAATAAAAACGCTCATTAAAATTTTGAAGATTACCATTGTTTCTCCTCACTAATTTTGTTTTTTGTTTTGATTCAAACAGACGATCCAAAAAGAGATAGAAGAGAAGGCTTCAACCATTCATGGAGTTTTGCGACAACAGCAATGCCAAAGTCGAGGACGTTTGAGTGAGCCAGAGAGCAGCAGAGAGAATTCAAAAAGATCTCGTCTGGAAACACGGTGGCTTCAATTGAGACTTCGTGTTCTTGAATGGGTTCAGCATCTCAGTGGGATAGCGGAGCGACAAAAGAACTTAGCAAAGGTTTGTACAAAAATTCTACTATTTTTCTCTTGCTAAAACAAGTTAGCAATTTTTTCCCTGTCGTAATTCAATAATAGACTTGTACTACTTCTTCAAAAAGAAAATTACCCAAAACGAAATTGTCATTTTTCGCTCTACGTAACGCACTCGTCTCTTTGCTGTTGTCAAGATAGAATTTTAAAGACAGTTTTATACCCGACCGCTTTGTCCTCGTTAAAAAAACTTTAGTCGTTTATGTTGCATCGCGCAAAATTGCATGTGAAGGGAGAGAATTTTCAAAGCGTAACAAGCAGATTATCATTTTTTCTCTCGTGTATATGTCATGCCATGTCACGTCATGAATGATTGGATGGTATGTGCCAACCTGGTGCTGAGGCTGCACGAGAAGTAGTTTATTTTACGGCGTACTGCACGGCTTATATTTAAGATAAAAGAAAATTATTCTCAAGTAACCGTTTTTTTATTACAGTGACAGCATCAAAATAACTACGTGCCGTCATCATCATCTACTACGATGATTTGGCAGTCGGGTTTCCTCGCTATTATCTATTTGCATTTTCACACATTGCCTTTCATGCACTTTACGTATTGAAAAAATTGCTAAGCTAAAAGCGTGTTCTCGTTCTCGAAAAGCAGGAGTTTACTATAATAGTGGATGAGCTGTGTCATTTCGTCCCTTTCTCCATTTACTCACTTTTAAAGTATTATACCCTAGCATTCCAAATTAGATACGAATAGCCTCTTACAAATGGCAAGAGATTCACAACGATAACTCCGGCTACCTTTACCTTCGTCATCGTCGCACTTCTATTTTTGATGATGATCGTAATTAAGCGTGAATAGTGACACCGCGATTTACAAAAAAAGAAACCTGTTATGTTTGCGGTGATCCTTGTACGCATGGAAGATGCGAAAAAAGATAGTTTACTTGGAGGGATGACTTTTTTTGTGCCAGTAAAATTCACATTGTTCCTATGAAAGACAATTAATATTCCTTTTTGTTTTGGTGTGATGATGTGGAATTACCGTCATTATAATTACCTTCAGTAAAAGATGGAGCATAAAGAAACTGCATTTAGCTGGGATGTATGAGATGGGCTAATTAGCACAAAAGAATGGGATCTCACTTATATGCCATTATGTTACGTGATTAGTGGATTAGTGATTATTGGATTTTAGGCAGAGAAAAATATATCACTATCATTGGCGTGCTAGCATTAAGTAGTTAAGCTTGGTAGTTTATATTGCTTACTCGTACGATTCTTTCAAGCTGAAAATTTAAAGGTAGGTAACTAACAGATAGGTAGGAAAGTACAAAAGATAGCAGTTGAGTTGCTCCTCAAGTAATTTTTATGTATTGGGTATGTATTGGTATGTAGGTCCTCCATTTCATATTATTGACTAATTACTCTAACTAAAACAGGTATTGGTGGGGCACACGCAAAAATCCAAAACATAACAGTTATCAAACGCGCTTGCGCCTTTTTTTTACGGTGACACATTAATGAGGTAAAAGATGGGCTCTTAAACTTTAACGTAATGCTCGCATTAGGAAAAGGGGAAAACAAGGTCGTCTGGTCAATTTGGAACGAGCGGAGAAAGAGTTTTCTAAAGTTAATCGTGCTCAAATAATAATCCTCATGAGAATTTTGTATTGATGTTTTCGTCTCTCTTCTGACTAAATGGAATAGCAGCTTCATTTAAACCCGTAAGAAGGGAGCATCATTAGGATAATTGTATGGCATTACGCGGAATTATACCATGCCATAATACTAGGATAAAGGTAGTATAGGAAGTAAGAAATTGACCTAGATTTTAAATAGCATCATCGCTGTTAGGATGGTATAGCACACTTAAATGACATGCTAAAATGAGTAATTAGCAGTTCTACTCGTAAAAATAATATTTTATTGTCATGTTTATACGTACCTACTCGTGTAGAAACAAATTGTTAAT
>JAHZND010004559.1:0-15055 GCA_027744115.1 Acrocyrtus sp. NNG-2020 | reverse complement strand
AAAAAAAGTGCACAACTGACGACGACTGTACAATGATGATTATGATGGGGAGGAGGAGAGAATGATGAAGATGATGATTGTGTACTTTCTCTTCTCCTTTTATTTTTGCCCTGGCGGAATGGGATGTTTCATTATAGAGCCCATCACACTTACACTTGCATCCTTGGCTCATATATGCAGGGTGAAAAGTTTGGGGAATAGAAGAGGAAACATCTCATACCGGGATAAGTATATAGCATATGAATGAGAAAGTTTTTATGCCTTCACTTTTTTCGCAATCAGAAAGAAAAAAGAGTATCTCGACGAGTCTCAAGATTGTTAGCTTGCCGTGAATGTGAGGAGAGGAAAAAAAAGTAAGAAACTTCTTAACCAGGTATTATTTGTTAGCTTTCAAAAAAAATAATAGATGAAAGGTGACAAAGTCTTGTATACATGGCCCTTTACACCAGTCGTTTACCTATTTACACTTGAGCTCGAGAAACGGAAAAGCTCCTTACTTTGCAGAATCCGGCAATTGGTTGTCGTAGCTTTTTTCCTTGCTAGAGAGAAAGAACCGAGAGAACTTTGTCTTAGTGTGAGAGTGATGAAATGGGTTGGAATGAAAAGGAGCTGAAGAAAAAAAACAAGCCATTTTTAATCTCAGAGCTGGAAGGGTGACTAGGCGTAATGGAGCACATTTATACCCAATTTTCAACTCGAGAAGTGGAAATTAACACCCTCTCCAGTAAGAAATCAGGTGGGGTTTTTTCTCCCACACGTAATTTGATGAAAACGTCACTCTCCCACCCGGAAAAGTATGATTAGTGGGAAAATTGAAAACAAGATGAGGACTGAGGAGCTTCTTTCTCCTTCATCATTATCCTTATCACATCACTCACATCACGAGAGAGGAGGAAAGCTGTCTCTTCCCGAGAAACTCTAATGCTCGCTGACACACTCTACCTGAGAGCTTGATGCGAACTGGCAGATAATAAGAAGGCAGGGACGCAGAAGGGAAAAATCAAGAGAGTAATCAAAATTGTGATGACACCTCGCCATCCCTTCCCCGACTAGTTTCCACCACCACTACCACCACCGCACCACTACCACTATCACCATTCACCATTCACCATCATCATCATTAACATCACCACCAGCAGAAGAGTATCATACTATTACAGTTTCTCCTTCTCATATAACTTTATCTCCAGACCGCTACACATCTCCATAGATTTTTCGATTACATGTGTTTTATCAAATATTTATTGCTTGGCTTGGTTTTTTCTAGGTGACAGACAAAAGGAATCCCTTCCACCCACTCCACTCCCAGTTTACACAAGGCGAGATGGAACAGAGTGAAGAGCTACAGCTAGTACGTGCTCCATTGAGCACGAAAAAAAAATCTCCACCGCCATCATTCCTTTTTTTTCTCGGCGCTTTCATCATCAGCTCCTTCATAGCATCACAGAAAAAGGAGAAAAGGGAAACGAGTTCGAGAAGAGAATAATGGAATGAGGATGACAATAAATGATACAAAATATACAATGTCAACTATTTTTTTCTTCTGTGTTGCCTTCTTCTTTTTCTTCTTCTTCAAATATCCGAGCTAGTGTGTGATACATCTTTTCCGTTTTTATATCTTATCTTTTTTTTTAACTGCTACCATATTATACGGTGTGTTCACATTGAGTGATGTTCTCTGGACGTGAAAACGACTTGGATCTCGTCGATTGGGAGAAAGGAGATTGAATGAATGGGCATGGCGGAGTGTATAGTGTATGAGCCACTCTTGCTTGTTTGCTTGGCTGGGCTTCACTCACTCCCCCTTATTCCTACTTGCTGTTGGCTTCCCATCTCCCCACATATTTTACTTTATGCTGAGCGAGCAGAATAACATAGATTATATATATTTTATTGAAGAAGGGGAAAAAAAGGAGAAAGGAGGAAGAGAAGGAGGAAAAGAAAGGTGTTCTCCAGGGACCATGTCCAAAGTCAAATAAAATGATTCCCAGGGAATATAAAAAAAAGTTGTATTGGCATTGGCATCTCGTTCTGCAATGTAGAAGACAAGGAAAAGCTGAGAGCGAGAGAGTGAGTGAGTGAGCAAGTTTGAGAGTTGACTTGAGTCAAAAGTCCTTTTTCACTGGAAAAGAAGAAGGAGAAAAAAAAGAGATACAGGGAGGGACTGGAAGAAGGCGAGGAAAGAATGGAGAATTAGATGAGAGAATATCTGTTTATCTCTCCAGCTCCAAAAAAAACTGCTCCTCTGCTCTCTCTCGACTGGAGAGAGTGAAAGGCAGTTAGGATGGAGTAATATGGATGTTTTATTGTACATATTGTGCTCTATTGTGCTAGGCTAGAATGGAAAAAAAACCCGTTGGACTTTTTTCCTTGTTGCGGACTATATCAATTTTTTATCATGATCACTGCTATAGCCGTCATCATCTCTCACTAGTAACTCCCATCACCGTTACAATTGGACCTGGCGGAAGTATGAAGGTGATGATGGAAATCGAAAAAATAAAAAACGTTCCGAGACGTAAAGTATAAAAGTATGGGAGGGCGAAAAGCCAAAGAAGTTTATGTATTTGTCGTGAAAAAAGTAACACTTTTTTTCGACTATGGAAATCAACACTTTGCATACCGTTCTTGATTTTCAGTGTAAAAGAGGAAAACGTATTTACTTAAGTATGGCAAACAACACTTTTCTCCTTTGACTTGATTTCTAACTTTGCAAAGTGTTTGAGAAACTTGGGGAAAATTTGTCAGGCAAAAAGTGTTTGAAGAATGAATTGAGTTTGACTTTCGAATTTTCAATATTTGAACTTTGCAAAGTGCTCCGTACTTAAGAGGAAGGTAAGAAAGAGGAGAAAAAAAAATCTTGAGAGGGGACGGACGGCGATATTCAGATTCCCACTAAATTAAATATTAAGCTTTAGCTTGACGACTTGACCTGACCTACCGATTGACTCAAAAAAAATATTGCGAATGTTCAGGGTAAGTAACAGAGAAAAAGTTGGAGCTCTTTGCTCTACAGGGGAGGGTAAGTTAACTAATGTAAATATAACTTTTAAAAGTGTTACTTTTCTATGTTAAAGTTCCTCTACATTTTATTGCCTTATCTTGTTTGCTCGGTGAGTTTGCTCAAATTTCATTTTGTGAAGATATTCAATTCTAAGGATATCCAATTTATGGTAAATATATTCTAAACCACGTGTCATTTTATTTTTTAGTGGATTTAGGTGCAGATGACATGTCGTCCCTTAGAACGAGAGGATTTGTAAAGGAAACTAAAGAGGAGAAGGGGGCCCGGCTGGAGGTGGAGGGGAAGAAGAATAGTAAAGCAGAAGATAACTGCGTATCTAGATCATCAGGAAAGGGGAAGAAAGCAGAATTAAGGTCAGAAGGGCAATTGAACGGTAAAAAGTTAGAAGGATCAGCTACCCCCCAAAGACGGGAACCGTACAGCGTTCGCCTGGCAAAGGGAGCTAGTCCACCCCTCCCTCAGAAAACGCTGCGCTTCGGCAAAAGTGAAATTCACAAGTGGGGCATCATGTCGTCCCTTAGAACGAGAGGATTTGTAAAGGAAACTAAAGAGGAGAAGGGGGCCCGGCTGGAGGTGGAGGGGAAGAAGAATAGTAAAACAGAAGATGAGTGCGCATCTAGATCATCAGGAAAAGGGAAAAATGCCGAATTAAGGTCAAAAGGGCAATTCAACGGTAAAAAGTTAGAAGGATCAGCTACCCCCCAAAGACGAGAACCGTACAGCGTTCGCCTGGCTAAGGGAGCTAGTCCACCCCTCCCTCAGAAAACGCTGCGCTTCGGCAAAAGTGAAATTCACAAGTGGGGCATGTTCGCTGTGGAGCCGATTTTGGCTAATGAACTGGTAGTAGAGTATGTCGGAGAGCTAATCCGTCCAATTGTGGCAGCTTTGAGATATGATAAACCAGCTCAGGGGACAGAGAATACCGCTTGCAGCCCAAGTCCAACTTACCTATTCGCTCTGGAAGAGAACACAATCATCGATGCCACTAAGATGGGGAATAAAGCCAGGTACATAAATCATAGCTGTGCCCCAAATTGCATCTCGAAAGTGATTAACGGAAGAAAGAAGCGGATTGGGATTTACTCGAAGAGGAAGATTAACGCTGGGGAAGAAATCACTTACAACTATATGGCCGATGTGGGGAAAATAGGAGAGGAAAAGGTAGCATGCCAATGCGGGGCTCCCAAGTGCTCAAAATTCATAATTTAAACCAAGTATATAAATTACAATGTTCGTTCTTTCAAAGAATAATTTCTCAAACTAATCCGATCAAGTGATTCAAAAAGTGATGCTGTCTTTTCACAGTACAAAATGTATAATGTATGAACTATGTGCTATAACAATGTCTTTAGGTTTTGTAATCGCCTTATATTTTAAAAAAAGAAGACTGATTAAGTGCCTTTCTTTCGTAGGTGTTATATGTAGGTAACGTAAAGTAGTTTATTATGTGGGATAAGACTTGCCTATACTTTTGAACTAAGCGATATGAATTGTCTTTCCAGAATTGTAATCGGATTTTATTTTTTATTACGCTCTAGTTTGCCGCAGTAGTGGTGTTAATAAACCCAATCAAATGATTTTCGAGTAACACCGAACAAGCATTAGTCTCTAATTCCTCAACTTCTGAAAATAGCATTTGAGTTGTCGCGATCATCTCATTTCCAGTTGTGGAGTGAGTCCTATCATGTCACATTCCGGCAGTCACTCTCTCCATTTTCATATAACAGACTAGCTCTATTCACCGAGCTGATGTGCTCACCACTCCATAACGGTGTCTGATTAAAGATTAAATTTTATTTCCCAGAAGTGTAAAGAGATGGGAGCGCATAAAAAATATTGCTAAAATGTTCTTCCCGTCCAAATCAATTCACATCAGTGGAGTCAGTTAGATTTATAGTAGCAAAAAAAACTGCATTGAATTGAGTGATGTCGCAAAAAAGGACACATTGCATGCATTAAATGGGCATTGTGTGAGTCTACATGAAAAGGCTTTCTACTTAATCCAACCATTTGATTTTCGGCATAGTTTCCCCAACTGGAATCTGGAATTTTCCAACTTTGCATTTTGCCTCGGTGATTCCTTTTCTCTTCTGTCCTTTTTAAATAGCTTCCTTTTTAAGCTTCCGCTCTCAATTTAACTTGTCACTGTCAACCTCTCCCTTTATTCAGATAAGGGCTTGTGTAAACCTCTTATCGAATCCTTAATGCACTTTATCATTTTCCATTTTATGTTGTCCCAAGTCCCTCGAAAAAAGGAAATCTTGTCATTTAGCGTGGACCTAGCTAAATTGGAAGAGGAAAAAAAACTTTTAAAACGTGAAAGAATTTTTTTTATCCTTTAAAAAGTTTTTTTTTCAATAGCGCGCAAATGTTTAGTGTCATAGTCAATTCCTTAGAAAACATCTTTCTCTTTTTTTTAAAAAAAGAAAAAGAAGTTGCTCCTCTTCTTCTCCCTCCGCTTCGTTCTTTCTTTCCCGTCTCCGCTAATGTACAGCTGGTAATGACATTTATCCAGATTTGCTCAGATCTGAGACAGCGTCTTCTCTCCTTTAGAAAGGAGAAAGCTTTTCTCTTTCGCTGTGGTGTTTAGCAAACAGGAACCTTTTCCTTTGACTTCACATCTCATACCTCGTTCCCGTGATGGAGAGAGAAGGGGGAAAGTAAGCCAGCCAAACAAATTTTTTTTTCCACAGTAAAATAATGTAACCCACTCCCCAGTTCTTCTCCAGAGCGAACTTGTCTCCCCTCTACATCTTTTTATCTGCCTTTTTTATTGTCTCCTTAAGATAAGTGTTTACTTTCGTAATAGCTTGTTGAGATTTGAAGAAGTACTCCACAATTTTTTTTTAAAGTTTCACCATCATAGCTTGACATCATCATCATCATTTCTACCGTTTTCATCTTCATAATCACATTACGTGTGGTAGATTCACTCTTTTGGAAGTATACATAAGAGTGAGGGCAATATAGCCAGTTAGTTCTCTTTTTTATTGCCACTTCCCTTCCTATCCTGACTCATCGTCAGTCCAAAATATTTTTTTTTCTCAGTTCACAAAAGCCTCCTTCAGAAATATTCCCTTCGGCTATAGCCCACACACACGCATTCATGTGCTTACAGCTGCCACCCTGCGAACTGCGAATGTATAGTTTAGGTGTTGGCAGTGTTCAAGAAAATTATGCGGAGCACATTCCCATATTTACGGCGCAAAATAACGTCCTATCCGCCTTAATTTCAGATTAATCGGAACTTACAGCTGAAAAGTATCTTGGGTGAAAATGCCCAGACTGGCTAGGGCCCTGGCCCTATATATCTGTGACTTTTTGTGGGACCATACGCCATTATTCTGAATTCCCTTTTTTGAAGTATGAAATACATAGGAAATGTCAAGTTTTCTCCTTCTATTTATTGCTTTTATACTTTCAACGAAAAAGTTTTGCTTCATCGCCATCTCCAGCAGCAGAATGCTTATCTCTACAAAAAAAGGTCCATTATATATGAGGAGTGTAGCGCATTCAGAAAAAAAAGTTTTTTTTCTTCTTTTGTTTCCAAAAAAATGGAGAATTGAATCCGTCGTTGTTTCATCTACTTAAACCTGCTAACGATACAAAAACCACCATCACCCCATACTATTTATGAGTATCCTGTTAAGTTTTTTAGTGCAACGGCACACAGCACAATGAAATTTGATACGCCTCCTTCAACTTATTCTTCATCTTGTCTTGTTATACTTTTTTACTTTTTTTCTCTCTATCTCTCCTCTCAAGCTTAATCCTTTATCCGCTGTTGGAAACATAACTGTAAGCATTAAGGCCAGTGCTTAGTGCTACTCACATGAACTGCTAGAAGGGAACGATTACAACTTCCTCTCTCCATATCTTGAAAAACTCTTTCTGCATTATCCACTTATTTGCCCGTGGTTGTTCGTAATGTTGTTGCTAAAGTTAAGAACAAAAAAAAATGTTAACTGATGGAGAGTTCGAAGGAGAATGAAATCCTCACCAAGTAAAGAATAAAAAAAATAGTGGAAGAGCTATTTTTAAAAAAAGAAGTGAGACGAGAATTGGGATGGATGGGATAGCTCATGGCTGACTGAATATTACATGGCAGGACAAAGAATAGGATTGAGGAGAGCAAGCTGTTCGCATACGAATAGAGAGAGAGACATATCCTATTTTGTTCTTAATATGGCTTAACTTGAAAAAATACTAAGGTTTGCATTCACACAAAAAAAGAACAACTTGAAGAGGGAAAAACTAAACTGAAAATAAGAGAAAAGGCATTATTGTAAAGATTTAAGCAGTTTTTTTACAGGACAAAAAAAAACTAGCCATGTTGTATGTATATATATTCCAGTTTTAGGATAAGGAAAAGGGACCAAAGCTTTAAGCGATTTTTTAGGAAGACGAGACGAGTAGCAAGGAGCTTAACCACTTTATGTAATAGTGCTTCTGCCTCCCTCTCTCCCTCTCTCTCTCTCCTTCTCTCTCTTTCTCTGCTTCGGTTGCTAAACGTGCCAAAAAATCTGACATCCTTGTCCAAGATAAACTTATCCCATTCTTCACTTTCCACTTCCATTTTTTACTACATTGTTAAGGCTCTCGTAACAGTTGTAAAATATTCTAAGTAAAAGTATAAAAATGCATACATGCATATGCACAGAGCTAGGCGGAATTCTAGAAAAATAGATACGACATTAAAGGGGCTTCTTGCTATTCCTCTTCATTGTAATAATGCTCTCACTCTGCACTAATACTCGTAAGGTTTATGTATGCCTTTTTTTGGGATATAGTCCTCCAAATAAATGGGTAGGATGAGGAAAGCGAAGAGAAAAAGAAAGGAAGACAGAAACGTGAAATGGAAAGGGACGAAATCAGGCATGCTATTGCAACTGCTCCAGCCTGGGCAAAAAAAGGAAGATTGGGACTATTGAAAGAAACGAGGAGAGGTCGACCGAAAGAGCATTATTGAGCCAAGGGAGAAATAACAGAAAAAAAAGAAAGGGCAGCGCGGCGGCGGTAGTGGTAAAGCAGAGGGGAAAAAATGGCGATGCTGGTGGCAATGGTGAATGGAATGGAGAAAAACGGTGGAAAAACTGGGGGAAAGGACCTAGCCGTAATAAGAAGTTGTTAGGCAAGTGGACTGGAACTAGAGCCAGAAGTTGGGTGGAAGGAATTTTTTTTTATTTTGGAAGTTTTGACTGGACTGTGGTGCAATGTATGTATGCGTTAGTGGTAAAATGTGGAATCGCTCCCTTGTCTCGTCGTTTAAGGACGCAATCATTTTTCAAGCATTTTTGGCTCTGTATGGGCTCCATGTATATGGATAAGGATGAAGCCACTAGTCCCGATAACGCTACCCTGTAGCTAGTAGGTACATACAAAAAAAACCTACGGACTTATAAGATAAGGAATTATCAGTGTGATATAATCGCCGGCCTTCATCTTTCCTGGAAACACGTAAATACGTCTTTGCATTGTTTGAAAATGGGAACGGGAAAGCCACTCAGGCATTCTTGTACCATTTCCCGAAAAAGACTGACTCTGCTGATTGTATCGTACCTTTTGGTGGTGGTGTATAGTCCTGGTTAAACACATTTTTTTCATTTGCTCTGGATTGCGACCAATCATGTAAAAACAGTTGTTACACTTTGCTGCTATTTGTATGCTTTCATTTTATTCGAGGAGCTGTGCACACGAAATCTCCAGCAAGTATCTTTTTTTCCAAGATAGGCCAACCAAAAAAAAAATCAATGCTGATACTCTGCCTACTTCACACATATCAGCATTCCTATGTGGATAGTGGACTGTGACAATTGTATCAGTGAAAATGGATTCTATAATTAAATCTGAAACTGGTTTTATCTAAAATATGAGAAAATGGAAATAGAGATAGACAGGAGAGCTAGCTGAGCGAGAAATGCCCATCAATTTATTATTGTCAGCGTTGCCAATCATTTCAAGATAAAATGACTTCATAAAATATGAGTGGTCTAGCTCTTACGCACAGTATAGCTACAAAAAGCTGTATATGAGAATGGGGAGCAGCTAATTAAACTCAATGTCAATTTTTAATTTAATACTGTCAAAATGTACATAGTAGAGCCCATAATAGAATGAAAGAAAACCAGGCAAAGGGAAATTCCTGGTTTGATGGTGAAAGCACTCAACTCCATCTCCCTTTCTCGTCATGATGAGGATGATGTCACTTAACTCACCATTACCACAAGAATACCACATACTTCATCATGTCATCCTGGAAACCTTCACTGACACTACTTTCTCCGTGTTTTTCAAGAGCAGAAAATGAACGATACTTACAACAAGCCAGCACTCGTTATGCTTGACATTTTCAACTTACATTTATTCAGTGAAAATAGGTTCGCGGGAAAAAAAATAAACTTTTTTCCCCGACTGAGCAACCCAACCCCGCTCTGCTTTCCATTTTACATGCATATCCATCTGAAAATTTGAATTTTTCCCAATTTCCCCAAATTGAATGGATGGGAAGTTGTAAAAAGAAGTACGTAAATAAGTGCAGTTACTATCTCATATAGAACTCCATTTATGTCAAGGAGAAAGTAAAACTTTTTTTTTCTGCTCGTTTCCCTCTAGTGCTATCCATCGTATAGTGGCTCATCTGGTTTTAAACGGGAAGTCAGAAAAGTTATCAGAATGATGATGAAGAAGAAGATATTGATGAAAGGATTGGGATCACTGATGATGAAAGAAAATTTTTATAGGGGAGATGGGCCCTACTTACTTGCTAAACTAAAAATTTATATCGTTGGAAAATCAACAAAGTTTAGTTTATGTTCGGCTGTGCCCCGGCCAAGAGATGAAAAAAAAAGTTCCGCTTGCTCTCCCTACTTAAATGTATACCTTTTTTTCGGAGTGATCCGCCGTGACACGGCATATGGCAGGAGCAACAACAATTTCCAGGAAAATACATAAACAACCTTTGCGATTAATGGTAAAGCCACAGAAACTAAGTTTCAGTGTCTACTCCATCTCTCCTCTCACTCTCACTCTCTCCTCTCCACTCCATCCAGTTTCATTAGCATAATGCAATGTGTATTCATTTCATTTCATCGAGGAGGACTGTGCTCTTGAGAGTAGCGCCGCAACAACAACAACAACAGACTCCTCGCCACCTTTCCTACTTAATAAGTAAAGTGCACTTAAAATTTTACGGGGAGCCAAGCTCTCTTGTTTTTGCAAAAAAACAGAATAGATGAAAGGCTTAAAGGGAGTGCCACGAATCAACCGAAGCAGTAATCTTGTTTTGGTATTTATGTTTTTCAGCTGGGTGATGTTGATGGCGTTGGTGCCAGTTGCGAAGAAAGACGTCACGCAAAGCCCTTCAAACAGTTTTCATTTCCCCCTTTCCTCCACTAATCCAATTCTCTAGTGTCCTTGTTTGTTTTATGGATTCTGATTGAGGATAGACTCGCTCTTT
This sequence comes from Acrocyrtus sp. NNG-2020, assembly GCA_027744115.1. Lineage (NCBI taxonomy): Eukaryota > Metazoa > Arthropoda > Collembola > Entomobryomorpha > Entomobryidae > Acrocyrtus > Acrocyrtus sp. NNG-2020. Next base: position 4,574 of record JAHZND010004559.1, on the reverse strand, counting down.
ACTACTTAAGCCGATGTTGATAGCGAAGCGGCGCCGACGATACTCTCGGAGAGCTGTGGAGAGATGATGAAATTGAAACTTCATTTTCATATTAAATATCTCATTGATGTACTCCTTTTGTAGGTAAGGCTGCGAGCACATGTAAAAGGATCCTCGCCTTTTTTTTCATGCAATAGTACAATAGGGAGCCTTTTTTGTTCCCTTTTAATGATAAGACACGTTTCCACCCACTCTCCGCAAAAAGGTTTTGAAATCACTTTCCAAGTGGATCTAATTAAGTTGTCCTTGCCACGGAAAAGCCAGTGCGAAAAATTTGGTTTTTGGTTGAGTAAAGCTTTTTATATTGGGGTTTTCCTAAAAAAATAAAGTCGTATTGAAATTACTCATCGGTTTTTGCAAATCTAGACAATGAAATTAAAATATTATTAAAGATTTTTTTTTGCTAGCGTCAGCGGCAGACGGCAGGGAATATTAGTTGCAGAAAAATCGGAAGCAGCTTGAGCAACTACTAAATCCCGACATTGAAGTGCTGGATTTCCAAAACAGATTATAGCACAATTGCATTCAATAGAAAAGCATAATTTAAATTGGAGCTCGCATCGAATAACTACCCACAGCGGTGCTGGGTAGGTAGTGTGAACAGTTTTTCTTTGGTTGCTGCTATCACGAGCAATATCATCACCCGCACACGTCTTCTGACATCCTTTTTTTCCTGGTTCATGAATATGGAATAGCTTTTTCTGCTTTCAAGTAAGTTATTTTCACTTTTTCCCTCGCGCTCTTTCTCCCTCTTTCTCGTCTATCTTTCTCTGTTCATTTTAATCTTGTGAGGATTTAATTAGTCCCAAAAACAAACTCCCTTCGGTATACCCAGTGCATATCCCTGAACGCTTTTCTGAAAAAAAAATTCTCGTTAAAAAGGGAAATCTATGCAGGAAATAGAATTTCCATCTTGAAAAGTTACAAATTTTTTTGTGATAAATACGTGCAGAGTATTAACTTGCCGCTTGTTTACTGGTTTTTTCGGTCTAGATTTATAAGCTTCTTTGTGTGGAAGTGAAAGGAAAAGGCGCAAGCCATCAGCAGACAAGTGCCGTACATTTAAGTGGAGCTTGCTGACTACTGTGGGATTTGGAAATGACTGGAGGATTGGGATTGGGAATGAGTTAACGAAATAGAGGGAAGCGCACTGGCTGCAACATGAACTATATTTGGCGTTGAAAATTCCGTTTTTTTTTGTATTATTTGCACACAGCACAACAAACGCTAATCCCCATGTTAAGTAGCGTTGGAATTTGTTAAGCCAAAGCTTGATGCATTTTGTATAGTGAATAAAATCACTGGAGGGACAACATTTCTGCTGGTGTTATTGGATAAATTTTTGGAGTCAGACTAGAGAGCTGGAGAATGAACAAGTCAGATTTAGTTTTGGGAGAGAGAAAAAGGAGAGAGAAAGAAGAACGAGTAGTGAGTTCATCCTTTTGGAAAACAATATGAAATGAAATGGAGACAATAATGTATTAATACGGAGAAAATTCCAGCTGCGACTTCGAGGGAGATATTTTCGACGATGAGGGAAACAATGGTTTTTTTGCGAATTTGTATCATTGCTTTGGGAGTCCAAATGGTAAACAAAATAAAAACAATAGAAATGCTGGGATTTGTTTGTGCAGCGCTCCATTCGAGCCTCTCCACAATTCCGGGAATGGGAGAAATGATATTTAACGATAAAGTCAAAGCTAAAAGCTACATTAGCTGTACTGTGAAATGAAAGTGTATCCACTTTCGGATAGCTCTCTGAGCTCGGACTGCCACAAAAAATATGTACTTTTTCCTATTTTTATATAAATATTTTTTTTCCTCTCCAGTGCTGGAGGGAATACTCCACCAGTTGTTGTAACTTTTGGAATATAACGGCATTATTTCCAACTACGGTTGAATGATTTTTAACAAATAAAAATGGAGACAAAAATGGGGGCTTGGAACGATTACTTTTAATAATGACATTTTTTCCCTTTTTTGGCATCGATAATCGATATTGTTTTCATACACAAAAGTTTGGAATGCATACAATGCTAAATTATCTTCGAAAAAAAACTGCACTCGCTCTTCCCGTGCGGCTTTTGTCTTAAATCTTTTTTTAAAATACTGATACCAAAAAATGCCATTAAAACTGACTTCCGAATGGATACAATTTTTTTCCCGAATTGTCTCTAAAATTGAAAAAAAGAAGCAAATCCAGTCCTACTACTTGCAACTGTAAGTGACGAGCCCATTACCAAATTTTCAAAGTTACATCATTAAACTTTTTTTTCCTCAATGGAAAAATGTAGTGGGTAAAGTGGAAAATGTCAAAGGTTGAATTCCTTCGCTGTGCTGATAAAATTGAGTTCATGCTAGGATAGCCATCAAAATGGAAATGCTTATGGGTAGTGGAATGTAGTAGTACTCCAGAAAAAAAGTGGAAACGCCTGCTCCAGTCAGCTTCACTAGCAAAAAAAAGCGGTGGAAAAACTTTGTGTGAGTAGGTACACTACTTTATACATCCCTTATACCTAGGCAGACTCCATTCATCCCAATCAAAATCTGCTGCTGTTGATTTTCCTCCAACTAAATTACACAGGTAAGCAAAAACATATCAGACCGACATTTACTTTTGTTTGAGTTGTCCACAAAATGTTGATTTTGCTTCTGAAATTAACTGTATTTACATGTCAACATTGTTCTTGCTCATTCATTTCTTTCCCTCATTTTTTTTCTGCTAGCATAGCGCTTTCACTAGGAAAAGAGAACAAAAAATGTAGCGTTTCCTCCCACAAATGTGCTTTCCCTCCTTTTTTTCCATCTAGTCATGCTTGATTTTCTTTGTTTGACTAATGAACTATGAAAAGGTAGCAAACAAGAGAGAACAAAATGTTAAAAAAAAACTGTCAATTCACCGTTTCTAACGATTTGTTTGCTGTTTTGTTGAGTCTACACTGTAACAAGTTGCCGGAATCGAGACTAGGAAATAAACGTGTAACAAAAGAGGAGGCAGAAATGTATGAAAAAGTAGATGAAAAGTGATGGAGGCTTTTTTCCACTCGAAATCGTTTTCATATTTTTTCGCTTTTAATATTTTTTTTCGGGGATAATAGTTTCGTTGCGTTAAAGCTTTTCCGAAAAAAAGTAAGTGTATAGAGCTGAGTGAAAAAGAGGATTGGATGGGCGAACACGTATCAACAACAATCCGAGATATCGACAGGAACAAGTCAGGCGTCAAAACGACTACTTTATAGTTCTCGGGAGGGTGATGGTGACAATGATTTGTGTTATGACTGATGTTGACAGACAGTTGAAGAAAATTGTTTCCAATATTTTCAAGAAAAAATAGGACGTATTTTTTCCGTTACTGGTTTTAATGCATTCATGTGGTGCTTTGTGAATTGCCGGGATAAGATACTGTAAAAAGGTATAATGTACTGCGACACATTCAACTTTATTCTTTGGAAACGGTTCATTTTTCCACTTACTCCCGACGCGTCAGCTAAATATCCCGGGTTTCACACAGTTTCCACCACACTTTTTTCCCAGTTTCACTTCTCAAACAGTTTATTTGTGTACTAGTCAGCATGCCACCAACCGCACACCTGTCTCGAACACATTTCTGGAACAAAAAACCAGCGTAACCGCAGCCAGCAGCAAAAACTTGTATGAGTGTGACTAGCAAAACATGTAGGTAGTATGAAAGGCCCAACTGGAAAATGGAGAACTCCAAAAAAAATTATTTACTCTCTGGAGCAGCGCGCAGCAGTAGCAGTTAACAAAAAATGGTTTTCTCCCTTTAACCGCAGAGGAAATTGACAGTGGCAGCTTTCACCTCCCTCCCTCCAAGCCATTCAGAGTTTTCACAAGTGTATGGAAATGAGAGGGCTAAGTAGGATTAGGAATTGGGCTATTAGCGAAAGCAAATATATTTAACTTTTCGTACGTAATGCATCCAGTTTATTGTGTGGCTGTGGCTGCTCCAGCATCCGTTCACGGACACTTTTTTCTCACTGCAAATAAAGTTTTGCTGGCAAGTTGCGAAAAACACTATTTTTTTTAAAAAAAAGGGCAAGGGGTATTGAGAGTTTGAGAGGAGATGTATTTTGTTACACTTTGGGGTTTTTTCTACATCTCCAAAATAACTGTGAAAGGAAAACCTATTTTTATAAATGACATCCCGGCAGTGTGAATTTTTTTCCTTTTCTCAAACTGTCTCTTGTTAGGAAGAAGATTATGCAAATAATATAATTTCTTAACAATCCCAAAACAAGGTTCATTCTTTCCTTTGTGCTAGAGCCTGTAACTGAATTGAGCGGACAAAGAAGAAAAGGCACATAAATTTTCCAGTGAAGTTCCAAAAATAAAACCGGGAAGGCTGCCTGAAACAAGAGCCACGTCAGGAAACAATGGCGAAAGCTCAACTTTCCGTAGCTCGAAATATATATATTTTTTGCCTCCTTTCAACTTTTGTGGGTTGACGAACAAGCTCGTTACTTTTTAATTTGTTTTTTCTCTAATTATTTATACAAGCGCCTTTTCCGGATTGT
>JAHZND010004558.1:0-10839 GCA_027744115.1 Acrocyrtus sp. NNG-2020 | reverse complement strand
GTTATCGCCTGTTGTCTCACACCACCTCTTCCAACGATAACTCACTACAGTTAACTTTTTAACTCACTTCACATGTGCAGATAGCAATTTCATTCCTAATTAATTTCACTTCTCCTGTCATTCCACCTCAGTCAATAATTTATTATTTGCAAATTACACACTATTATTACAGGCGACATCTAAATGTTTAGCTAATCCAAAGAATCCTACACAATAAGCGGTGCGGTGGCTGTATGGCTGTGTTGTGTGGAAAAAATCGTGCACCCTTTTTAACAGCACTTTTGTGAACACTTCTCTAATTACCACTACCGTTAATCAGCCATCATCATACATACATCCTTACTCGTACTAAAAGCAATTTTTTCCTCTCCGCACATATTTTTCTGTTCCTAGCTCCCAATCCACTTCTTCCTTCACTCTCATCACATTATCATACTAGTGAGGCAGTCAGCCTAACACATCATCACATAAATAACGTTACACAAACCTGCATTATCATCATCCCACTACCACCTTCTCAGCGTGCAATACACTCCATATCCATCCTTTTTATTACGCCACCTTCACTTTATCTTATTATTGTAAGAATAACCATTAAAACCATTTATACGCTCTTGAATAATATATTCGCCTGCTTTACAATAATGATAAATTCCCAATCACAACACAATCAGTTCTGTCCACTTTTTTCCTCCTAAAACAAGAGCAAACAGCAAACTCCTTCCACTTTTTCCTTCTTCTCACAGCAAATTCTACATGAGCACTGAGCACACTATTATACAGCTTCTCCTAAAGACAGTAAAAAAGTTTTTTTTCTGCCTTGTAAAGCTTTTTATCCTTCCCTAAAAACTTGCTATATAGCTATGCTCTCCTCCTCTCTCTCCTGTCTGCAGTTCTGCTATCTAGAGAATGAATTTAATGATTGCAACAGAGAATGAGATGCACTTCAACTACATATTCAACTTTTTAGCAAAAACACCTCCTTCCCCACCAAAGCAGGTCCACCTCTGGCTGTATGTGAATGAGTGACTCCATTATCACTAAACAGGTTACTGAGACATCATTATCATCGGAACAGTATTTAAAGCTTCGTATTTACATTTAAGACCAACTCATACATGTACTCCTTTGTGAACTTCACTCGCTGACTTAACTTCACTCAAATTGGGAATTGGAAAAGGCGTGAGTTGCGTTCACACTTTATTTTAATATAAGAGCTGCTGCCTCTCTTCTTCTTCTCGTCTCTTCAAACCTAGTCAGATCGGAAAAGGGTAAAAGTTATGTCTACAATAATATTTAGTCAATGTGCGTTTTTTTCTGTCGTAAGTAGGATGGCTGATGCTGATGGGATGCACTAGCTTAACAATATGCACTTTTTTTACTATGCACATGTAGTTAATCCCGTCGTAGTAAAATACTCGACTCGTCCTGCACAAAAAGTGCGTTTTTGCTAGTGGTGGTTGGCGATGCTGATACACGATGAAAAAAAACGCGCAGACAGCCTTTTTACTCCTTTTAGGTCTTTGGCATTGGCAAAAGTGCAAGTTGTTTTCATACAGATATACTTACATTATGCACTTTTACCACCAAGAAAAAAAATATCTTGTCTAGGGAGTCTGTACATAACGCGCTCAGAGTTTTGGTGAAACTGTGTTCGTATAAAGCTTGGTTCGTTTGGTACGCTCCGTTTTTTATTCCTTCCTCTAGCTCTTTCCACTACACACGGAGACCACTCTCTCCTTCTAACTCGCCTTTTTAGATATACTGCAGTAGCCAAAGTTGACCCAGAAGTCTGGACAAGCTAACTTTTTCAAAAGGTTTGTTAGCTTCAAAGCGGAGTCAAACTGAGCACGGAAGAGTAGACCCCAAAGCATCTAATATCTCTAGTCCACTTGTCCATTTATAGTGTGAAGGAAAGTATGTTTGTTGTGTTTCTGTGATCAAACCTAACCCTCTCTCCTCTTGCGTGCGTGTTGTTGCGCGTTATAGTTGTGCATATATGATAAAAAACGATTGCTGTATATCTATTAAAAGATCCTGCGTAGGTATATACCCAACACGGATGGCTTTTTTATATATTGCACCCAGTATTAGGCCCTTCTTTCCCTGTACTGAAATCTCAACTGAAACAGAGCAAGTGAGAGAATGGCCATGTACTTGGACTTTTTTTGCAGAGAAACTGAAAGCACACGGGAGTCACTCACTTCTCCTCTTCCTCTATCTCAATGAATACGAGTAGGGCCATTGCTAGAAAAATATACGTAATATGAAGAGTGTATAGGATAATAGTATATCCCTATGAAAAAAAGGATGATGACATGCACGGATATATATAAGGATATTATGGAAAAGATGCGAGTAAATGTTATGTGTGTGTGCGGCGGTGTGAGTGTGTAAGAGTTGAAGTTGAAACCGGGGAGATGGAGATCCTTCCTCTAGTAATACTCCTTTGACTTCATTTTGCTGAGTATCAGGATGATTTTGTTATATGCCTTGTCTTGTATTTTAAGTAGTAACAATAACGCTTTGAGTGAGCTTTCGTCCTCCGATATGCTGTATGAAAGGGTGTGATGTTCATCATGATTATGATACTTCTGCTTGGGCTTACGCTGGTGATGATGATGAGAGCTCAATATGGCGAGTCAATGGCTCTTCTTCACCGCGTCTTCTTCCATGAAGATTCATCTCATTCTAAAAAAAAATCGCTCTTCAGAAAAAAAACTCACGAGAGTAGAGAAAAATAGTTTTTTTACTATGCGAGTAAAATAAAGGCAGTCAAAAAAAATTACAGCAATGTACCATAGTTTATTTTCCATCAGCTAGAAGAAAATGTATCTAACTTCATTCCGCAACTATTTTTTGAACAATGTAATATTAGAAAGATTTCTAAATATGCAATTAGATATTCATTTAAAACACTCGTGACAATCATGATAGGAGGAATGACGATGCGCACTCGTCTACCTTCCTCACCCTCAAAAAGGAACATTTTTTGTGTTCATTTCAGATGGCTTCTGCTCTCTTGCTCTGCAAGCTTTTTGTAAGCTTGTTTCCCTTTCTGTGCTAACCAGCTAACCAGCAGCATTGTTTATTGAGCTGAGCTGAAAAAAGTATTTTCTTTTAAAAGGAAGAGTCCTTTTTTATTCTCTGTGAATTTTTAAAGGTAAGAATTGAGTACTGTTGTGCGGAGTTAATTGGGATAACCAATAATATGGATATGATGTAGCCGTACGTAATCCACCTAAGCGGAAAGGTAAGGTTATGTTTAATGAATGCAATGCATGGGCTAAATACTGCTCATTTCTGTTAAGACAAAAAAAATGGCAAAGAGTTAAAGCGAGCTTAAAAACGGAGAAACAAATGGTGACAAAAATAATGACAGTAATACTGTTCACGCATACCAATATACCACACATGCACTCACGAGAGCAGTCCAAAAAAGCTTCACTTGACTTGGAGTCTTGAACTCATTCAAAGAAAATGGCGGAAGCCACACTCACTCTCTCTCACATCTACACAAAAATCCTCATCATCATGTTTATCCTTGTTTTAGTAAGTATAAATGCATTAGAGACGGAATAAGAAAAATCGATATCTGTTGTGGTGACTCTTGTGTGCTCTAGTAGAAGCTCTGCATAGGGAGACGAATGGAAGGACAGCAGCATTTTTTGTCGTAAATGAGATCGGCATAATATAAGAAAAAAATGTTTCTTATCACTCCGCCTTAATCCACATAATCTTTTAAAGCAAAAAAGTTTTTAATTGCAAACATTATGATTCATTAAGTTGAGTATTAAAAATTAAAGAGGATTTTTTGGGCATCCGTATCAAAAGTCGTATAAAAATCAAAATGAGGTTTTGTGTAAAAACGAGGGGACAGGACAGCTGCATGAAAGGGAGAAAAGATACCTAAATATCCCTGCTTATTACATGCTGCGAGAAATAGGATGATGACGTCTGCTTCTCTGCTTCGTTTAAAATTTTGCTACAATAATTGTGGATTGTGCGGTTGGTGAGTGACTGTGAGAACTGAAAACTCATATCTAAAACTTTTTTTTGCCATGTCCTTATAGATTTAGATTGAGTTTTGTACTTCTAATGGCTAATGGGTTGATATTGACTCCCCCTCCCCCAAAGCAGAAAGGAGAGAGCGGAGTGCTGTGTAGCGGTGGTGGTGCTTGGTAGCAAAAGAGAGCTTCTTCCTTCCACACAATAAGCGTTAGAGATATGGAGAGCAATAGGTGTAAAATGACTGTTTATATTTACCTAGACGTATAAAAATATTCTTTGCTGTGAACTGAAGCTTATTTAGTAATGCATCATGTATGCTTTAATTTTTTTCAAGTATTTACGTTAAAACATGCAAGGCACAAGCATAAGATTTGTTCGTTTTTTTATGTGGCTCATCTCATCATCATCGGTTAGGTTCGTGTGGTGGTGGCGATGATGTTGATGATGATAATGTAATGTTTCCTCTCTCCTGTCCGACTATGTGTGACGTGCTGTTAATAATAATAGTCTTGCACAAAATACATCAGCCATGTTTTTAGTTTTATGATTTTTCAGGATAATAAAGATAAAACAGTCTTCATATTGGTATGTGTACTGTCCCTAAAAATTGCAGAAATGCTTCGATTCTTCAGGTTTAAAATGTACAGGAAGTTTTAGGGAATTGTCGTTTTCTCCACGTCATCATTTTCTTTGTCTGTATTGAAGGACGGTAAAATTCTAAATTATGTACTAAATATAATATAACTAAAAGATTTGATTCCTCAAATGTAGTTTACTGAGAATTGTATTAGTTCATAGAATGCAACTGCATTGTATTTAATTTGTTTTAACGCATGGGGTGATGTGAGACTCAATTTTTTAATTATTATGCAAGGGTGGCCCTTTGTCGTATAACTAAGGACTGAGATACCTATTCATCGGAAAAACTTAAAAATTTCAAATTAACGCAAGCTACAATTTAGTAGCACACTTGGAAATTGCAGCGTAACGGATATTTTATAAGGGAAAGGCTCCTCTTCTCGATTACGCAAGTTGCCTTCCTGTCCATATCGGGAAGGCAGGGTAGGGAAAGTAAGGACTTTAAAAAAGAGTTAAACAAGTCAACAACGTCGGTGGTAGTGGTACACATGCATACATAAACATTTAAAGGTGGCGTGCCTTCGTCCCATGTCATTCAGCTCATACACATAGCATGACACACACACAATGTGGAAACTGGAAACCCGGCCCCACCACACCACCAGCAGCAGTAGCACCACCACCACCACTGGGCAGAATAAAACGATGCTGAACTCAACCGTTGATGCTTTTCCTGTAGCTAAATATTTCTCTTGTAACATTGCGGCGTATAAAGAATAGGACATGACTTGGTTTTGGAATTTTTTACTCCAATCTACGTAATGTAACGTGAAAGGAGAATGGAGAAGGAAAAAGATATATGCACTGGTGGCACTGACACGGCAGAACCACCAAAAAGTGGTCGGTTATATGTACATGAAATCGTGAGATTTTCCTGAAGAATGTATCTTATCGTGTATAAGCTGTGCACAGCACATTCTGTTTTTCAAAACTCCACTCATTTCACAAACCCTGTCATTCCTATTTCTTTTCCAGGCAGGAGTCATTTTCTTTCTTTAGGTAGAGTATCTCTCCCAAGCGTAATTTACTTATGCATGGAGAAGTAAAGAATGGCCAGCCGTGAGAAGCCGTCTGAATCACATTTCCACATTCAGCAATAAAACCAGAAATGGATTTGCTGGAAAAACTGGAAGACAGAGTGAAAGACTAATCTATCCAATACAATTTTAATAAATGTTTCATCTAAGGGTTATGGCGAAACAAATGCATGGGCTCCGCATATCTCGCCGTCTTCAACCTTTTTCGCCTGGAGAACAGACAGGCTATCATGCGTCAATATCAGCGCTTGCTTGCACTTGTCGCAAGCCAATTGCTGTCAATATTAAATTTAGCGTAAGCAGCAAGTACCAGTAGCGATGAAAATGCTCACCATGTAATTTGAGCTGAACCAGACTATTTAAATCCATATCATATTAGTAGACTACGCTACATGCAATCGGTGCAAATTACCGAGTCTCACCAGAAAGAACAAGAAACTTTCTGGAAAGGAGAGTATATATAGCGTCATGATATGGCTTGTCTCTTTGTAGCAGCCGATAAGTTCATTGGAACACATTAAAAAGTTATGCATTTTAATGTTCAGGTTGTGTACAGTTTAATGCCTTTTCTGCTGCACTTCCAATTAATTCATCTGTTCAAACAATTTTTAAATGCCTACATGCATACTAAGAAACAGCATTTTTGTATGCCACATCTACATTTCCGTAATATTGCGTAAAAGATTGAGTGCGCAATAGTGCAAATGATACGTAAAAAATTCCCTGTCTATAGCTATACAGGTTCTCATTTCTCATTTTACGTATACAACAGAGCAAATGAAGAAGCTGTTTGGGGAAATGAATACAGGAATAAAAATGGTGAAATGACGACAGGCAGAAAGAAGACAGGAATTTTATAGCCATAGCCATTCTACATCCTTATAGGCTATGACATCAGATTATATAGCTATCCTATTATGTCTCCCCAGCACACATTCGGAATACGACAGCAGGATTTCCAGTCCGAATCCCATTCCTTTCTTGAATCCAGTAATTAATTACACTCACTCCCTAATATCATGATCAGCAATATCAATATGAACGAACCAGAGCAGAAGATGCCATTTGCCAATGCAAAGTCGTTGTTGTTGCCACGTACGAAAGCTTGTAGAAAGATTGTACAGGCATTATAATTTTTTTTCTCCGATTGTCTTGTCTTGGTTGCTTGCTCCCGAGAGAGGGTGAACAGTATCCATTATGCATAAAAGTGAGATGAGAAAAAACAGAAAAAAGACACAAAAAAGTATTTATGTATTAGTTTGAGCTTGACTTTATTGAAACGGAACGGGATTGGTCCAGGGCAGATTTTAATGGTGGATACTTGGTAAAAGTAGTCGAGGGTGCGGAGCGTAATAATAAGTGGGGGCTGCTGTTTAAATGAGCCATGTATACAATTTTAACAGATTTTTCTCCTTATCTGTATACAGAAATCCAGTTGGCCCCTTCACCCATTCTATTGACCCTTTTTCCTTTTTATATGCCATATGCATGCTCATAATAGTGTACTTATTATATTCTTTTATATGCGTTCTTCCATCCCGGAGAGAGTATTATTTTCTCGATTTGTGATAACGTTACGTACACAATCTCAAAATGTTTGTATGTCGGGGCGAAAACAAGGCCTGAGAAAATTTTCCCTGTGTTTTCCCTATAATTATCGACTCTTTTTAAATAATACGTATGGCCAAGTTGTAGATGCGAATAGGCTGGTAACAATAATGAAGAACACCTTTTTCAAAATCCGAGACAAGAATGAATGTTGACAGGCGTCTGTTATTTTAGTGAGGATAATTTTACTTTACGTAGCTGGCAACAAGAGAAATGCATGGAAGAATGCTAGCGCAAGGGAAAAAAAAGGGGGCTACAAAGTGCTAAATCAGCCATAGTGTTGCAATCATAGTTTCATCGCAATTTATTGTTTAATGAGTAATTTCCAGAAACTCAGGAAGATATGTCACAGGCATAATTAGGGCCTTCATGCTTTCTGCTTTATGGTGTGGTTGGTCAATTGGTCAGCGTGAAATGACGGAAGTAATAACGAAAGTTCCAGATTACGTGCGAGAGAGTCAGGCATCAAAGCTCATAGGAAAATTCTGTTGTAGAAACTCTTCAGGGAAGTGGAAGTGAGTTCATCGATTTCTCATCAGAGTAATAAAACGGCAATAATGTAATTAATTGGCGGAATTGACGGAACTTCACTCCAATTCTTGCTATCATGCAAACTTTCATATAGCTCGGGTGTTTATATGTAGGCACACACATTTCATGTTACAATGAGAGCACTGGCAGATGTACATTAGTTCATTATATATTTAAACATATTATGTGGCACTAATGACATAGCATAGGTTGAAAACCTAACTTGTATTCTCTTCAATATTACAAGTGGTTTGACCAACTATGCAAGCGAATGTGCCTTTTTGAATGCTCAATGCTTTCTCAGATTTTGTTTACTCACTAGAACTAATTAACGTGGAAGGACACTTTGATTGCAATGATCCAACCCAACCTGTGTTTGTATTTTAGAATTTATTCTAAATATTCATTTATGACTGTGTGAGACGTTTTTGTTGGAGAACAACTTTGTTACGGATTCCAATTCTATACTACACTAAATATCTCTACAGCAGAAATTTCATGAATATCATTTTTTTACTGTAAGCGTAAAGCAGAAATATCTAAATTTAATGAATATTTTAAGGAAATGGTTGCATGCTCAATATCTTTAATCTACCTACCTATTCAACAATTCTAATAAAAAAATAAAACCTTGATTTTTATCTGAATGCAAAGCTAAAGTACATAAAGATGAACTAATGTGGATACTTCAACGCCAAAATATTTTTAAGTTTTCATACTCAAGTTTGTCTAGAAAGAAGATGGTATTAATAAAATTCTCCAGGTCCATTTTTCTTCGTCATTAAGGGCTAAGGACACGTATTAACATGTATTGTAAGATTATTGATGCTTGGGGTATTTCAAAACTTAGAATTAAGTTATGATAATTTTATCATAGTTATTTTAGTTAAAAATATTTTAGCATCATCACCGTACTGATAAAAATAGTGCAAAGATTACGATCTTCCACACAGAAAACTAGTAAAAGTCTGCTTGATCCCTGATAGTACATTTTGCATACAAATCATGAGCTTCCTGTACAGCTCCTGTCGATCATTCCTACTTAACCAATCCACCTCCATCAAAGCAATTTTTATCAGTAGATAAACATACCTAACTTGTTTCTTATTTGTATATCCTCTTGAGAAAAGCTGATTTTATTTTTAAAGAAAAAAAGTATATTGAAGAAACTTCTGCAATGAACCTACATGTATGAAAGATATTTTTTGTTCTTTTTTTCTCCCTACATCTAGTAATTATGACTTGAAGAGTCATGCATGCACCATGAAGCAGCCATTTTGAGAGCTTTTCATTTTTTAGCGACCCCGCCGCAGCAAACCGGTCTTTTTGCTTACTCCCTAAAATGTATAGCAAATCAAAGCTCACATTCTTTTTTCTTTTCAGAAGGTCCATCGATGGTCATCTCATATCAATAAATTATGGATTGGAGATTGGAGAGGTATGACATGCAATTGAGCTTTAATTCGCTTCATCTCCCGAAAAAATCAACCTTATCTATCAAGTTCTAAACGTATCTGGATCCTATCAGCGATCAGCATTTTTGAAAGAGACATCAAATCCCTTTATAAAAATGCACCACACCGCTACCTTCAAAAGCTCCAACCCGAAAAAAAGCAAACCGCCATTGTGAAAACAAATACCCACGCTACATTAAGAAAATTATTGTAATGATTTGTCCACATCAAAATACAAGCTCGGAAAGAATTTTTATACACAAAAATATATTATCATATCAACATCAACATCAGCCATGCATAAAAAAGGCAACAACCTGACATTTTTAACTCTTCTCCAAACCACAGGAGCAAGCTACAAAATGCTACGCAGAGGAACAACGCAGCATAAAAAAGACTTCATTTTTTTGGCACACGAGCAACATAACTCTTTGCAACCCTTTTTGACGTTCATCGTCTACTTTTTTTTTAAACTCTGCTACACTTACAAAAAAAGCTGCGGCAGGATAAAGTTACTAAAGCCAAAGCCACGATAATACCTGCACTAGCATTGTTACATTGTTGTCTTCATTGTTAAAACAGAGGTTTCATTCAGCCTCTCACTGTTACATAAATGTTAAAATCTAAAATACCCAACATCCCATTATACCGCTGAGTCTACAATGTAAAACATTTCTTTCCTGTGTATGGCATTGGCATGCTCTCCAATGTTAAAGGTGCAACAATTACAACAATGAAAGGTATGTACTCAGGTGCTCGTAATAAAACAAAAGCATTTAGTGCTCCGATGCATTGTTACCTCGGAGGAATTTATGCAAATACTGCGCGCACTACTGCACAGCTTACGGAAAGAGTGAAAGAAAAAGGATCCGGATAAACTTTTGTGAAATTGGTAATATGGACAGGATACAAAAGTGAAAATTGTTGTATCTTACTTGTACAAAAATACTATATGGGTAGGGTAGGGTCGAGTTTGTGGTTTTCTTGGGTGGAGATGGTTTTACATACATTGAGCTAGGTAGGTTATGCACGAGCAGTATAGCAAAGTGTGCTAATTCCGTTTATGTGTGTAGGATCTGTGGGAAATTGGATTTTGGATTTCTGTGCTTGTACAAGTGCATTGAGGAGATACGCAGAGACATCACGACTCCTCCATGCAAACTACGCAAAGCTTCTCCCAAACAAGGGAAGGAACAGGAGAGATAAGACGGAAAATCCCGCAACCTTTAAATGTCAGAGTTTTTTTGTTTTCATCTGATAGAATAAAGATTTCCTAAATGTGGAGTTGAGTTCGAGTGGAAATGTTTTGAAAATTCACCTGCTGAGGCTATGTAAACAGTGGAGCAGATGTTAGCTTTAATTGGGTAGTCGGTAGTTTAATACCTGTCGTTTGGTGGAGAATTTTAGGTGTGTGATGAAGACGATAATTAGTTATTCATGTAGTGTAATCACAATCAGTAACTAAATGAGTTTGTTACTGATTATAACTGATTGATGTGAGAGTGAAAGGAATGTTTAGATGTTTTAAGTAGTGGCATTAACGCTCACTTGTTTCTAAA
>JAHZND010004557.1:0-12169 GCA_027744115.1 Acrocyrtus sp. NNG-2020 | reverse complement strand
AAAGCTCACCGACGTCCACAGTTGTTTCGTCAATGAAAACGGAACCCGGTACTGCATTCCTTAATCCCAACCAAGTGACTATTGCTGGGACGCAAGGTAAGTTAGTTTAAATAACTTTGTAGAGACATGTGACATGGGTCGATTTTTGAGAATACATAATTGCATATTCGTATTTATTCTTGACATATTGCCATCGTTTGGTGTAGGTCAAAATCAATTCATAATCCCTGGAATTCCTCCGACCGTTTCTTCACAACCCCAGAATAGTGTCAACGTTCCAACAACACTTTATTTCTCGGCCCCTGGTTCATCCGAACCAGTGCAAGTTGTATTGTGTATTCCGGACCAGACAACAGCAACAATCCCAACTTCCGCTACTCCATCTACCATCACGACGCCCATTGTTATCCCAAGCACTAACAATCATACTGACCTAATATCCACCGTAAGTGGCGTAAGTAAACCGGTGAATATTCAACAGGATCAACAAATTACAATGGCGAACCTACCAGCGAATGTAAACCAAGGACAAGGACAGACTATAACTCCGAATGGGCTTGATGCTGTTAAGAGGTAAGTGTTTAGTTATTTTTACTCAAAGTGTAGTAATTTTACTTAGATAATACATATTTAACTGTGAACTGGAGCTTCAAAATTTGTAAAAGTTTTGTACTTTGTAGATTTATTTATTTTTCCGTACAAGCGATGTAATGAAATTATGAATAGCAAAATATAATGTCTTTCTATTTTAATTGAATTTGTTTCTTGAACCTTTCAAAAACGTTTGAAATTTTTATTTATAGTTTGAATGTATTTCAATAGTAAATGTTGCTAAAATTGTTTTAACTTTCATCTGTTTGTATTAATATTATTATTATTGATGTGTAGGTAGTTAAGTTTTTGACCAGTGAGTGTCTTAGGAAGCTTAGATTTAAGATTATGATCATTTAAATGTATGTATAAATTATGTTTAAAATGCTTTCTGTGGTATTTACATGTCATAATTATTCAACATTTTAGAAATCAATCTGCTAGCAACCCCAGATTCCTCTTGAAATCGAATGGTAGCATTGTGCAGTGAGTTATAAATATATCATAGAAATTATAATTATGATGAAATGTATTAACAGGAACAAGTATATGGTACATGTATGGCGATGAATCTTTGCCGATGATTGATGATAACTGCAATGCAAAAACTGCCCGGAACTAAAGGGATCAAATTGAAAGCTTTGATCCAAACGTTTCCCCTAATACCGTTTAGTTTTGTGCCAAATCAAATGCAATTTAAAAAAAATTACATTTACATAATCCGGCAAAAGCAATGACTTTTATGAGAGATTGAATGTTTAGTGTGCAGTAGTAAATGTGTAAAGTACTTTATGTGTGTTTAAAAAGGGTACATGAAAATGAACTAATGTTCATGACAATTATATTACAGGGAGGATTTTGACGGTCACTTGGACGAGATGGAACTTGGATTGAGCAACTTACGGGACCTTTTTAAGGGTGAACAGTACAATGTGGATAGTGACACTCTTATAGGGGTAAGCACTTCTAGCAGACCTTTTCTCAACTTAGCTGCACTTGATCCAGAAATATATTCTCAGGTAAACGAGACGTAGTCTGACAAAAACCATAAACCATCACCTATGGAGAGCTTTACTATGTGTAATTCGTTGTACTCATCGAACCTGAGTGGAACTATTCCTTATTCCATTAGAATTTGTATACAATGGAACTGAATATACCTAGGTGATGTTCATTTTTAGTCTCACTATTAAAATTGGAAATATGCTTCCTCTGCGTCTTGAATTTTATGTAGTTCAAGCGTTAGTTGAATTTTCAATTCATTTGGAATTAGTAGAATGCGCGGCGAGCTCAGACACATACAGACTATGACTAAAATTATGCCGTGGTTGGTGACGGGGCAGTGCCTTAGTTTGTCTTGACTAGAAAGCTTTTCTCTGTCTACTTGATTTTTTTATTAGCTTTGCATTTCAGATGTATTTATTTTTAGTTGTTCTGGACAGCTTTGCTTTTATTCATATAGAAATTTAGTTATTCTTTAATTTTTAGCAACACTGAACTTTTACCGGTCAGGCTACGGGCTGCAACCAAATTTGAATGGATTTGTACGTGCATTTGCGCAAGTGTGAGATAATGAAACAGTACAACTTACTACTTTACTTTGGCTCTTCATTTGTAATGAAATATTGGTTCTATTTAAATTTTAAAATCCATACGTGTAGTAATATTTTAATTTCGTAAATATGTTTGCTATGTATAAATACGTGTGCAAAGTTGTTGAACAGTGGTAAATGTATGAAGGTAAAAAATTGATAGTACTATTGGAATTGAGAACAAATAAACTAGGGTGTCCTTGTTGCCCTTTCTATGTTTTAATATCTCATTTCAACAGTCAACAACATATTTCTTCGTATATTCTAATAATTTCAGCTTTATCATGTCAGTTTCCACGAAGTATGTTTAAACATAATTTTACTTGATTTCAGCTATTTGATGAATCTGCCGCAAACATTGACAATACGGAAAATCAGTTGAGTCAACTGACGCAACAGCAAGCATTGGCGATGGCGACAGCTGGTGTGTTCGAATTTACTTTTTATGCATTTATTAGTGTGGCTAAGTATGTAAACAAGATTTGATTATAGCTGTCATATTTCTTTTTAAATGTAGTACCAGTTGCTGGAACTAACCCCGGACAAGAGCTAGTTTCTTACAATCCAAGTCTTTTTGAGCTGGCTGAGGAGGACAGCACCTTTTTCGACGAGTCGAGTAACATGTTTTTGGATGATGAACTCGAAAGTATGTTGACCACTGATCGTGACAGTTTAAAGCGCTCTGACACCCCAGTTCGAAATGTGGGGCAATTATCGTTTGCGGGGATGAATAGCAATTCCTACGATGTTGATCTGCATACTCCAATGGGCGCCCTTCCGTCACTTCCGGGTACCTCTGGGTCCCTAAAGCGCAGAAGAAAGTAAACAGTTAAGAAACTGTGTATATACAACAAGGCTGCTTTGCACCGGAACTATGTAAATAGATAGGAATGAACTTAACCGACTAAGCATGTCCATATTTTAAATAAAATATATAACAGTAAATGATATTATATTAGTACCAGTTAATTAACTTCCTAACATTACATACGTCAACATACAGACTTACATTTCTAGCTCCAAGTTGAATTATTAAGTTTTAGCAATTAAGTGTCAAAGTGTTTGTTATACATTAGATTAAAACTGAGAATCGAATTTCCGGTAACAAAGTAGTTCCAGGTTGTTCACTCTCATAATTTTGCCCATTTTAAGTTTAGTTGATGTATGTGGTTGGGTAATAATAAATAACTTTTAATTTTATGTACCTATTTAACTTTATGCAACCGAAACTAAACTTTCTCCCAACATGTTAGTAAATTCGACTAACAAACAGTTAGTCAAAAACTTTAGTGAGCCTCCATAACTTGTTTACCTATGTTTGCTGCGATTGCGAATGTACTAAAGCAAGATGTGTACATACTTGATACTCTGCGTGAAATGAGCCGACTACAGTTATCCTAATTTGTATTATAACATGACTAGTTCACTATCGCAGCTGTTATGTGTCTGTATGACTATGTGAAAATAAAATTTTAAAACCAACTTAAATATACTAGCAACTTAAAACTGAAGATGTTAATATTAGCTCTATTTTAATTAAATAAAAGTAACCTCGTTTAGTTGTATGCGCTTGTAACTACATAACATATTATAGCAAGAGGAACTTCACACTGTGACTGATATAACAATTACAGTAAATAACAGTGGCATTATTATTGGAGATGTTTGTTTACATAATGTTAGGGTATGTACGGTATTTATGAAGTGATGATTAATGATAATTATGGAGTGGGCGAATGGAGAAAGCTATTATCATAAAAATATGTATTTTCTTTTATTACGACAAATGCTTCCGTTGTAGAATTTATGGATACGCGATAATCCATCTTAATTAAACGAATTTAAATTGTTATTAGAGTTAACTGAGTGGCTAGATGTGTTATGGCTTCTAGTGGTTTGCATAAAGTGTGCTTTGTTGTAATTTAGATTTAAACACATAAAATTTATTACCCTTAAGTTTGAATACCTATACTCGTACTGGTCAGAAGTAGTTACATTGTTTTTTGTTTTAGTTTTCTCATAATCTACAATCTGTATTGTGAGATTTTTTATTCAACTTCACTTTTAGGTTGACGGTTGGATTGATGAGTGGAAACCTTTAAATTAGTAGAAAATGAAATATCATGTACCTATTCGATTTACTTAAAATAAAGGCAATTTCTTCATTTAGCTATTCGGAATGTAAAATGAGTTTCATGTTCTGGTGATGTTTGTGTTACATATTTGAGTTTTTGAGTAATCCATATAGTAGAAAGTAGACAGAAAATTAATAGCTGTAGGGAATGGGAAACAATTTCCAGAGGCACATCGTAATTTGGGCGATGGATTATTCATAAAGAAGTCATGTTGGCGTGCATGGAGAGGGTATGCACTTCAGATAGATAGCAACTAGGAAAAGGAGTAAGAAGAAAGGTTTCCTTTGTGCTTAACTAGTACATACACTTTGTATATACCATAGCTTGCTTTTTATCCTGGAAATTGCATTTTGGATGCATGTATCCCGTTCGTACAGTGATATGCACTTGTGCACATGGATAAGGAGCTTACATGTCATAAAAACGGCTGGCTCGTGGCTGTAAAAGTAGAGGAAAAGTCTAGGAAAGGACGATCTGAAAATGGGTGAAGGACAGCTGTGGATAGAACTTCATTCCATGAAAAGAAAGATCTTCCAATTTCAAGGCTTTTCCGTTTTCATGATGACGAGTTCCCTAAACCCACACAAAAATTGTTAATTACCTGTTCCTTCCAACAACACCGGATATGGTGGAATGATGATGCCATTGCCATGTGGGCAGATACGAAATGTAAACCAAACAGGTAGCTAGAAAGTGGAAACAACAAAATTCCTGTGAGCTGATTTTGAGTTTGGAAACCAACCTTGGTGCTTGGAGAGTGCATAGAGCAGGCAGGTATATGTAACATTGAGAAATTGAAACTCGACATGAAACAAAAAGGGGAGAAGCACGGAAAACGGTTGGCTGGAATTTCGTTCTTTTTTGCTGCACTTCCATTTAATTGGATGTTCCACAATATGATTATGACGCTAGCGCAGTTGTAGTTGACGTGATGTGACAATCTACTCGAGATCTGATGACACAGCAAAAAAGCAGTATCATCCTACTTACGTTACTCGATTATGTCTTTGTCTATGATGGAGCCTTGATGCATGTTGAAAGAAAAAATGCATTGCAAAAACAAAACGTGTATGCATGCACACGCACACTAAGCTGAAACCGTAAATTAACTCTTGCTTTTTGCTGTTTTCAATTTTTACTGCCAAACTAAATATTAAAAACACCCTTTCCAAATTCAATGACCATGGAATGCACGTGTCAGTGTCGCTGCCAACATCAAATGCAGCATACATCTTGAAAACACCTTCAAATTTTAATTTTTAACGGGGAAAACCGCCATAATGTTAAATGTTTGATCTTCCCAATTTCTACAATTCGATGCTTACATCAGCAACGCACCGGCACCAGTTTAATATGTCACGTTGACGTTGTTATTCGCAGTTCGCACCCAGCTTAAATATTTCGCTCACAGGTGCGACCTAGTAAAAGTTAACTGGCAAAATGCATAATTCATGTTATGGATATACGAGGGAAAATATGACGAATCTTTTATAAGCTATACATGAAAAAATATGCCTTTTCTCTTCAGTTCAGAGACGCAAACATCTCAAAGCTTTATACTCAGGAAACCGTCAGGCTATAGTTTTTACATGCTCAATAAAATATTTTTTGTAAAGTCAACGAAAATGCATTGGAAAAAGCTAGCTCTGGCAAGCTCTCCCAACGTCAAAGTGTGCGCCGAGTTTTTGTTGCATCATAGTCATTTCTAAATTACTCTTTTCTCTCTCCTCCATTCCTTAAAACAGTAAATATGTACAAGTATTAAATGGAGCATGAGCATTTTTTTGTTATTTCATGTAGTACGGAAAGGAAACATCCATAATCCAGCTCCAGCCGCACACGAGACATGAGCAGTATTAGTAAATGCATTTTTTTATTCTGGAGAAAGAGAAATCAGAGGAAACGAAAAACTAAAGTGTGCTGCTGCTGGAGTTTTTGCTGGAGCAGGGAATATGAACAAATAATATTATTGTTTTTTTTATTTATAGGAACGGGAAAAAGGTAAGCTCTCATTCACATTCAGCTGCCTATATACGTATTAACAAGTTTATCAAGTATTAATTCCGTGAATGCTCTTTCAAAAATTGTATATCTGCTTTCCCTCAAGCGAGCAGTCATGCAAAAGTTCAGCCTCTAAAAAAGGTAGGCACGCAAAACACAACTCAGCAAGCTTTTGGCTTTACTCATTGCTCACTTGAAATTGAATATCAATAGGCATTTGCCATTAATTCCGATTACATTGCAGAGGTTTTAAAGAAACGTTGATGAATACTTTTTTCCTAGTGCTACTAACTCTGTAATCTTTTACTGCAAATGGCAAAATGGTGGATTTCTGTGAGAAAAGCAACATTAAAACTTTTTTTGTTGGCAAATACATGCATTAATTTGTACTACAGGTGAGGGAAACCGAAATGACTAGTGGTAATAACGTGTTTGCATTTGCAGAGTAATTTGCGATACAGAAAAAAATGTTGAGACAAGTATCAAACCATATCAATCTGAAAAGTGGCAGTAGTAGGATAAACAGTATTTATTTCGTGCATAAGCCTATTCATCAGTTCATAGCCTAAAAAATTGCTACTATCAACTATGCTAGTGGATATAGCACATTACGAATACGATGATGGAATGTAAAAAGAGACAACAGAACATTTGACTGCGATGATGACGATACGGACTTTTTGTGACGGATTTTTTTTTGTTAAGCACACAAAAAAAGAATTTTTTGTTAACTTGTAAGCATCGCATCACGGTGTCGTGAGTGCTGCTGGGCAGAAATATTTTTAATGCATGTAAATACACTTAAGCGTATCACGTCGCAATCTCACATCAAAAAATATGTAACTTAAGCTGTGTTAGAAAAGCTGAACAGTACAAGTGTACAATAAAGCCAGTGCATTATGCTCATTATCCGTTAAAAAAATTTTCTAAAGGGAAGTTGAAACGCTTGAAGCGATATGATATGATACAGAGGAAAAATGCTTGTGTTGCTGTATCGCCTATATGCAAAGGTGAGCATATAAGTAAGTTATATTATGTATCTCCGTCCATTAAATGCTCTCATGCAATATTGCATATTACAAGAAAAGAGAAAAATTATATGCGTAAATATGAGTCGAGTAATATTGTAAGGTGGAATTACGTATTTTTCTGTGTGCTGCTGGTAAGAGCTCTGAGAAAAAAAAGATGAAAAGGAACAGTAAATGGGAATGGAGATGTGTTACATTTGTAATGGTAGAATGGTTAAGTGCAGGATAAAGAAGATATGTTTTGAATAGGGACAGGATACAAAGGAATTGAGCAGTGTTGTATGAATATGAGGTAATTCAGTATAGCGTTTGTAAATAAAAAGGATGCCGTTCTGAAATGAAATCCTACGGATGTTACACATAGATTGAGTAAAATTGTGCACATATGCTCGGCAAACAATGTAACAAAAATGAAATACATCAAAAGAGAGTTATCTCGTGTGTGTTGTAAAGAAACGGGAGTGAAAAATTAGCTTTTTAGGATATGATTCGCAGGAAAATAAAATTGTGTGGGGCTCTCTGTGAAGAAAAAAAATATTTTAAAGGCAATTTTTAGGAATGGGCGATATATATATGAAAAAAAAGTATGTTGAAGTAGTATAGGGGAAAAAAAGGAAAATTTTGTTTTGTGGTATGATTGCATGATATGATACAAAGTAGTTAAGAACTGAGAGGATTGCTGTAAACCCAGCAATGTAGAGATAGACTCTGCCCCCTTGATCCCCCCACTATGCATGCCATATTCGGATGGGTTGTCCAAGGGAAAAATTTTTTGGGGCTCGATCCCGAGCGAAGAGAAGCTGGGCGAGTAGTGTATGTTGAGGCTGCAATGCGACCGGGAGCACACACGGGGACTTTCCTCCATCCTTGTATACTGCTCGCCATCTAAAACTGGATATTTTTGTGAGGTGGTGAGGTGACGGTGGTGGTGGTGGTGTGTGGTGGTTGGTTTGGTGTAGGAGCACACACAGGAAAAGTGAAGTGAAGAGAATAGAGAAAATGCTAAAGGGAGCGAAGAGGAGAATATAAAAAGCCCAAAAAATAGTTAAGGATAATTTAGGAAAGGGAAAAAGATGTGATGGTGATGGTGAAGTAAAGTGGAGGTGCACATATAAAAAACAGACGAAGATGATATGTTGCTCCTTTCGCTACTCCCATTTTCACTTATGCAACATTTATACATCACAAGAAAAATACTCCCACATCCCATCGTTTCCCTGCAACTTTTGCAGCCGTAGCCATCCCTCGAAAAAAAAATTATTACACTGTGGACATGAACTGACTGCATATATGAGAGTGCATGAGCACCCCACAGAAAGGGAAAAAACAAAAAAAAATTATAAAAGGGGACATCGGATCCAAGTCAAAATCATCAGAAAAAAATATATTATGGAAAAAGACATTTTTCGCAGCTGAAAGAAATACTTGTTAAATAAAACCAGAGGGATATTTTTTTGTGCAGATGCCCATGCCCACCCAGCGCGATAGCAAACTCTCCACAGGAGGAATTAGCAGGATATCTTATATCTTGCAGTCGTTTTTAGGAATTCGTTGTATTGATATTGATTGATTCCAACGAGAAATTGTTGTAAAATATTTCGTACTATTGATGGACATGCAATGGATGGACACTGGGCGCACACATATTGATCCTGGAAAAAGGATCGTTTAACGTAGCTCAAGCTGCAAAAAAATATTTTGATAAATGACGGATAAAGGATGTGTGGTAAAAAAAATGTCAGCAGAATCAGAAGACAATTTCCAGTACTTCCCATTTCGCGGAAATTAATATGTAGTTGAGTGACGATGAGGATGATGCGGTGGAATGACGAGATCGAGAAATATTTTTGATGAATAGCTTGAGATATAAAAAAAGCAAGCTCAGGTACATAGCACAAATTTTAAATAAAATATATCTTCCAGCTGACTCTTACTTTCGGCTACATAATATATAATTTATCAGCACATTTTTCTTGAAGTATACAACAAGTGCAAAACCCTTTTCCCATTTTAGCCTTGTCGTTGTCACTCTATGTCGGCTATTTTTCTCCTGGGTCTATTCTATTACATTCTATAATCTATCGTTGCGCTGCTTGACTTTTCTGACCTTTTTATCCGCTTTACTTTCTAGCCACTTATAAAATACGCCCTTGATAACTTTTAGTACTGATAAGGAATTTTACGCAGCATTTTTATAGCTTCCTGATTGCAATCGCGTTTAGCGAATTAATGCAATATTGCTGCGCTTTCATTCAGAGTTGGAAGCGAGCATTCCTTTTTTAAAAAATAAACTGTCAATGCCAGTTCCAAATTTTCATCGTTGGTCTGAATAAAAGTAGATAAAGTAGGAAAATTCTTTCAAAGAGGAATTAAATGTTTTAAGCTAGCAGGTATGGAATAATAGAATTCTATTTCAGGGCCCAGCCCGCTAGTTGTGTGGCTAATATTAATATTTAGGGGAAGAGTCGTGTCAGGAAAAGTATTTGAGAGAGATGTCTTGCTAGAAAACTGTCATAGCTATTAATTAGGCGTCTGCTTCTGCCTGATGGCAGAACATGTAAGGAAGACATGTTGACATGTGGTGTGCATGTGTATTATAGGCAGAAGAAGTATATTACATGAAACCAAGACTGATGGAACAAATGGAGAAATTCGTTTGTTCTTTTTATAAATATTTATTTAAATATAAATATAAATTTAAGTTGTTCTGTTCTCCTGTCATACTTTGAAATGGACAAAAACAGTTCAGCAGGCTAGTCAATAAATTATGCGCAGTTTCCTTTTTTAATTCATCTGTTGACTACTTTAAATCAAAAATCTGTCAGTTACAGTCATGGAGTTGCGGTGGGCGTTGGGTTAATTTATAAGGATTTATGGGCATCGTTCATAGATTAGATAGGTACCTAAATTCCAGCCAGTATCATTTTTTTAAACAATGCATTTGAGTCGAGTAGCATAAAATTCTCTCAAAAGAAAAAAAATGGCAATGACATAAGACATGGCTAATTCCCCCGTCCGAATGAGTAGTGGCAGTGGCATAGGTAATAAATATTTTTTGAGAGTGAGGGGCGGCATACATCAATATCAATATCCAAAAAAAATAATTTACTGCTTTTTTATAGAATTGCCATGTAGAGCTTTCTCCTGTTGCAAACTCTTTGTGAAAAATGCATAAATGCATCCGGGTTAATGCTTCATAAATCCTTTATTGAATGACAACCATTCTGCCTAATGTTGGAGAGGAGATTACAAACGAATTCGATTTGTACTCATAGTCAGAATAATATAAATATTAACGATTCACATTTCACAGGTGAAACAGAAAATGCGCACAATGGCTCGATTTAGCTAGCTGCAAACCTTTAGATCTAAAGTATTCTTTCTTCGTCAATTTCACAGTTCATCCTTTTTATAAAAAATCCCACGTCTATTATAAAATCCGATCATCCGCCAAAAGAGCTATTGACAATAATCTCCCTGCAACTTTTCATCTTCACTTTAAATCAGATTTGGCATATTTTTGTAGCTAATATCCCGAAAAAGAATATCCCTTTTATTTGATTTTCTCAGGATAGTGCAATCAGAATTTGGTCACGACTTTTCTGAATGGGGATCAGAGCGTTAGGATGAATCAGCTTCGGCGCAAGAAAAAGAGGCAAATGCAGCAAAAATGATTTTTTTGTTTGGAAAGAGAATCAAGAACTACTACGACTATATGACTAAGTGTATAATGCAATAGTATAACAATAACAATACTGACATGGGATAAGATAAACTCAATTTTTTTATCATGTTCGCACTAGCATAACGCTTGCTTGGTAAAAAAGAGTCTCACTATAAAACAGTAAATATCGGGGTATGAAGTGATAGGTAAAACGGAGAAGGATATTTGGGATGGAT
Organism: Acrocyrtus sp. NNG-2020; assembly: GCA_027744115.1. Lineage (NCBI taxonomy): Eukaryota > Metazoa > Arthropoda > Collembola > Entomobryomorpha > Entomobryidae > Acrocyrtus > Acrocyrtus sp. NNG-2020. The sequence continues at coordinate 922 of JAHZND010004557.1, read as the reverse complement.
GCTCTAGCTGAATATGTAGTGCATAGCTCGAGGCTAATTTTTTTATTTACAAAAAAATTCCCATTCTAAAGGAATTCTGAACAGGCTTTATGGGGACGGCTTCAAAAAGGATGAACTGTCATGTCACACTCATTTTCACGTAAATCATTGCCACCGCTGTACATACACATTGCGCTATTAGCATTACATAAAAAATATCTTCACTGACGATGACGAGGATGTTGGATGTAGGAGATCGAGATTAAATACAAAAAAATATCTGATCCTGATGCTGCATGTGATAGCAAAAATGTTCTTTTTGTTAGGCTAACGAGCGTTCCTTTACGTAAAAAAAGCGTTCAACTTTGGATGTTGGATAGCCTGCGGTATTACTGATATACTAATGTTTTGGTTAAGTCGATGTCGCACTTTGAGCTGAAAAGTGAAAAGTGATTGAGACTGCGGGCTACTAAAAATGTCGTCATTTTGAGATGATGCAAACTGTTCCGGTTGATTGGTTCAGTTATACTCATACTCATCCTCCTTACATGTCGACGTCTTAAGGTGTCGATTGAAATCACGATTTTTTACTAAAAGGAGGGATATGGATGGAATCGGACTGAACGAAATCGCTGGTTCCGCGAGGCGGGCGAGGAAGGGAATTAGAAGCCATTTCAGTTTCTTGTTCGCTTGTATTGTATGCAGATGCCTTTAAATTTCCAAATTTTTCTGCTGGAAATACGCTAATAATTAAATATGGTAGATAATGACTAATGAAGTAATGACTATTTAAATTTTATGAAAATCCAAGCTACTGGAATATGTAATGAATTTCTACTAACCATGTCGTTATTTATTCGTTCACAATTTTCCAGTATGCCGTACAATTACAATTGGTCGGTCATTATTCGTAGAGTTTCTCCCATTGCCCCATCTAGTGATA
>JAHZND010004556.1:0-11904 GCA_027744115.1 Acrocyrtus sp. NNG-2020 | reverse complement strand
TTTCCTTACAACTTTCCAGACTTTTCTTATATAATGCCGTTTCTCTGTGTACATAGGTATATGCAGACTGCATAAGATATTCCCTTCGAAATAGCCCCAAAAATGGAGTTTTTTTACAAAAGGAGGATGGAAAGAGATGTACTTGGTAATGTAGCGTGGTGGATGTCCTTTCCAGAGAAGAGAAAAAGAGACCCGAATTTTTTTGTTTCTCTGCGCTTCATCCATTATAAATATATCCTATCAGTGACCACACTTGCACTTGCTCTCTGTGTGTTTAGCTCATCTTTTTTTCACTTTTTCTTTGTTCTTCCTACTCTTTTTTGTGTACCGAGAACGGGAAGGGATGATGACTTTCTCTGACATTTTGCAAGAAAGAGTTTTTGCAGAGATGTAAGAAAAGACTGGAGACGGGTGAAAGCGAGAGAGAGCTAGGAGAAAGCTTCTCATCTCAAAAAACCGGTCACGACAACGATGGGAAAACAAACGGGACCTTAGTGGCATACGCAGAAAATAATAAACATGTGTAGGAGTACGGATGGAAGGGCGAAGATAAGTGCGCTGCGTAGCATGTGGACCATCAGCGCTTTCCCGAATAAAAGTTGGCGCTCACCTATGTAGCCTAATATAATAAGAAAAATCCACTTAAGCGACAGACGAGATGAGGTGGTTCATACATAATACATCCATTTCTGGTGACATCGGATGACATCACATTATATTATGCGAGGCTTCCTTCTACTTTTTTCATCATATATGATAGGAAAAAGAGTTTTTTGTATTGTTTGAGAAGCCAAAGTTTCTTACCGGAAAGAGGGACAAAAATATTGAGAAAGAGACAGTCTTCGCTCTGATTGCTGAGAAAAGGAAAAAGCCTCTTGAGCTGAGCAAGCCGACCCCGCGGCATCCATTTAAGAGCTTCTTCATCGTCAGCAGTCACATTGGCACTAGCACTTGCACTTCCCGTTTCGGAAGATGATGTAGCCAGGCTGGAGGACGATGGTGATGTTGATGACACCAGCGATGCTAGACCCCAAGGCAGTACTTGTGGACAAACAGGAGGATACTGCTCATTCATTTTAATCCCCGACCAGGGCGCCGCGCTCACAGGCGGCATTAATCTCAGCGATCCGAGCGGCTTTTCAGCGTAGGGAATGCCTAAAAACACCTCCACTCCTTCATGACCCCTGGGGAGGAAGAGAAAGCCACGAGTGTGACCCTGCTTCGTTGCCACCACTCTTGTGCTCCACTGCCTGTGCTGGTGCAGATGTGGCTGCTGATGGCGTGCACTAGTCTGCTGAGAATGGATGAGAATCACTTGAGGATAAGGACCTATCAGGAGTGTCACTAGAACTATGAGAATCCACATAAGCCGGCTACAGCTGCTGGTTAGCAGGGCTACACAAAGGCTGACAATGCAGTTCATGCTGGGTGTAGCTTATTGGAAGAGCGCGAATAATAAGTCTTTAATGATGGCGATGATGATGCGGCTTTCTGCAATGTCTCCGCTGACGATGCTGAGTTACGAGAAGGAGGAGAAGGAAGGGCGATGCCGTTGTTGGCTCAAAGGATTTCTGTGGTTGGACTCGGTGACATTTCAAACTAGCAACGTTAGTCGAACGGAACCAGAAATGAGTGAAACGAGCCATGATGCTACTACAACTACCGCTCCTATTGATGATTATTATAATTTTCCTTCTTTTCTTTCCACTTCACAACGAGTACAAAGCAGATGATGATGACACTGACAGGACTTCTGGAGAAGGCAGCGCAGTGTTGGTGCTGGCAGAAAATGTGCCAGAAGCGATCCACCTCAGTTACCAGCCAGCAATGCCTCCACCACACACTGTTTCGTTTTTTATATATTATTATAGTATTTAGGGAAATCCCTACGATGCCTTTTATCTATGGCTTTATAACTCTGTATTGCGTCTAGGGACGATGTCCCATTCCGGGAATAATATTAATACTAATATGTGTCTCGGCGAGGATTTCCATTGAAATAACAACAGAGTTTCACTGCGTGTCACCACCACTGCCACTTCTTATTCTTGCTATGAAAATTCCAGCGATTTTAGGCTTCCTCGTCATCATCCACTAATAATTACATCCTTGTCCCTTCTTTTTAGCCTATTTCTCTTCCATCCCAGGCAATAATAACCTTCCAAAGACGGAATGAGAGCAAGAACAGAAGAGTAGGTAATAAAATTCCCTTCCCTTCCTTTATACTTGAACGGATGAATGACTTTAGATGAGAAAGGATGGAATCGTCTTCATTATTACAATGTCATGTCAGGCCATTCACAGTATAACTTTATTACATAACTTTTCCCTCACAAAACACAGTTTTATTGTAGGAATCACACCTATTTCCTTGGGAGATTAGGGCACCTACTCCCTAATGTCAAATTACGTTTTGATTAAGAAATTAATTACACTTAAATAATATGAGTTAGTAATGCTGGCACACATAAAGTGTTGCAGTTTTGGGAGAGGGAAAGATATAGAACCACGCTTATTTTTCTGCTTGTCCAGAACACAAAAACAGTCACAGACCTTTCTTTTCGTTGCTCGATTTAGCAATACTATACCGCTGTGGTAGAGAAACAGATAAAAGGGAAAGTGGAAACATGTATGTCTTTGAATTTGCTTGCTTTTATGGCAGAAAACCGGAACGAGAGCAGCTAGAGAAAGGAGAAAGGATCAAGTATCACAAGCACTGACTGATGATGAGGATAAAAAAGTTTGTTTCTTTGAAAAGATCCGATATAAAGAAATGATAAAAAGTGTATAAATATATTTCCCAGTTGGAATGAGAGATGACTGCAGCAATGAGTCAAAAAATATATTGTACTCTTGTGACATTGGAACACGACCAAAGGAGGGAAGGAAGCTAAATTATAACAACCGATTTTTTGTTAGGCAATGTGTACGGGTTTACAAAGAAAGATAAAAATAGGGGAGAAGGAAACGGTCGAGACTTGAAACCAATTTATCTTCATTTTTTCAAGCAAATGAGATCAGAGAAGAAAGCATAAGCTCTGCTTGAGTTGCGCTGAGTGAAAAAAAATGAATGAAGAGAAAGTGTGAAAAGTGTAGAGAGGAGAGAGGTCTTAGAGTTTTGTTTAGGTTGAATATATGTTGCCCCTGCCTTTCCACTGACAAAAATTCAGATGACGATATTACACACTTGGAAATTCACTGATGAGCGAGAAATGCCACTGCAAGTAGCAGACTCAGCACACAAAGTACAAACAACTTTCATAGGAAAACGAAAATCGAGAGAGTAAAGCAAGTACATATACTCCAGATAGGAAAGTACGAGAGCCACGGAGTGGAACTGCAACTTCCAGTTTGTTTTCGTTAAATCCTCTTGGACCGTTTGTGAGTGTGTAATAGAAGCTGGTAGTGGCGAGTGGCACAAGAGCCGCTTTTTATGAAATGTTACGAGCAGAATAAAAAGATTATTTTAGGGCTTTGATTACTCTTCTGCTCTTTTTATAACTCAGCACACATCTAAAAATGACGTTGGGATTAATAAACCATATACAGCAGCATCGAATATCAAAGTTTTTAATTATGAAACACTCAGTTTTGCTCTTTTTGTGATTACAAATTGTGTACTGGTTCAGGAGCTACGGTAGCTATCTCTTCCCTACAGTGCTGTACGGCAACAACAATCAGCTTAATTTTTTAATCAAACCTTTCTTTCCCTAGAAGGAATGAATTTTGGAGGAAAGTGCAGGATAAATTATTAATTTCTACGTCCCAGTTTGCTAAACTCTGGGCTAGATTTCCCTCTGCGTAGAGAAACTTCAAACTGCACACACAGCACACACTGCCACACCAATACAAGTCACGTAAAACACCTGAAACCGTACAGAAACCTTGCAAAGATGGTTTTCGGAAAACCCTGTTGCACGTTACCTTCCTGCATATCTGATGGGGAAGAACGCACTTTTCATCGTCATCATCACATGCTCATCGGAAGACTACTTGGAGTCGACTGGAAGCTCTCGGTACAGAAGTTCCTGATTTCATGAAACCTTTCTCTACAGTCCTTTACGGCACATTTGCTTTCTCTCTGCAGAACCTTGCTCGCTGCGCACACATGAAGATGTGTAGAAAGAAGACGAGAAGTCCCAAACCGTCGGAATTGCTGGTGTCTGCTGAATGTGCATGCATAGGGAACTGTATGTGAACCTCCTGCTGAATTCACAGAGTAAGTTCATTACATTATTTTTCTATAAGTACGTATTAGAATTAAGTGAGCATCATGTCCTTATAATTTATTTAATAGTTTCCCCGTTTAAGTCATAGTAATAATTTGAGTTAGTCCGCACACACCTTTCACCGGTCAGCGCGGACTGAGATATGTAATAGGTATATTAAGTATTTTAATGACGCTCGCTTTTCTTTCAGCTATCGATGAACTACTCAGTACTTTCATCACTAAAACAGATAAAACTTTGGCAAAGTGTGTTTTGAGGCCAGCGCAGCTATTCTCTTCATTAGCTACTCTTTTCAATCAGCAATAAAAATAAATAAAAAATATTTCAAGTACAGTGGTCCTCGTGAAACTACCAATTCGAAGCAGATTTTCTCCACCTCATTGCCACAATATTGCTGCAATGTTATTAATTTTTATTCTTACTTTAATGTCTAATGGAACTTTCAATAGCTCTTAGAGCACAAAGCAAAGTAGAGTGTGGTTCACGGAGAAATCAGAGTTGGATAGAAATAGAAGGTGCGCTTCGCTTTTCTCTTTTTGGTGAGAAACGTTTATTTCCCACATTAAGCAGCTAACACATACACGCATACCTCCCAAGTTATCATAATAAGATTCTACGGTCCTCTCAATCTGATTTTGATTGTGAGGGGGAGAATAGCAGGATTAGTTTATAAATGGATACCATACCTACCCCATTTCACCGGCAGGTTTATAGGATTACTTCACCCTACTGGAAATCAGAGCTGCCTAGTAGCTCCTTTATCTTGGTACGAAAGAAAGTACTACATGACTTAGAAAATCACCTTAAACAAGAAAATCTCAGCTATTTAGAGCTTGGGAATGTGATTAGATATCTACACCATACAAAAAAGTTTTTCCTGATTCTCCCTCCTTGTGTGCACCTAAATTGTATGGATAGATCAGAGGTGTGAATAAAAAATATCTCAGCTATTTAGAGCTTGGGAATGTGATTAGATATCTACACCATACAAAAAAGTTTTTCCTGATTCTCCCTCCTTGTGTGCACCTAAATTGTATGGATAGATCAGAGGTATGAATAAAAAATGTGATTTGATTCATCTTGAGACAGCAGGAGGGCTCCTGTAAACCTCTCTAAAAGGAAAGAAAGAAAACTCCTCTGCTTCTACCTATTTTCTTGACAGGAATGCTGCTGGCTGACTTTCCCTTTCTCTCAGCATTCGCCCAAACTTTGCCAAGAACACAACGGAGAGAGCAGTATGGGACGCTGAAAAAAAGTCGTCATGAAGTTTACACATTTTTATCTCCAAGTTTGGTCTAGTTCGATTGCAATATTGAGAGTCTTCGTTTATCTTTACCCGTTATTCATACATAACTGATAAGTGTCTGCAGCGTGCATGTTGGGGAAGGGGAACGGTATTAATTTTTTGTGTCCCTGCAAGTTTTATATGTATATAAAGTAGGAAGTGTAGTAGTTTTGTATATTTTATATAGCATTTTAACTTAAAAGTACATATAACTCCGTGTACTATATCGTTACTGTATTATTTACGCTCTGCATAAACATGTACGTTTGATATCGCCATTCATGCACATTCTACGGAGAAAGCAATTGAACCGATCACACAATTCTTCCTGAACAAGTCTTTCTTTCCTCTCCTCTAAAATGTACATGACATTCATAAAGTTGCTGCATGTGCAGATGATGCGTAAAAATCTGATTTGAGTATGTTTGTAACTCAACTGATGCTACTCCCCTCGTACATTGTCTTCACAAACACTCTGTTTGTTGTTTTTTACGAATGGTAATAACAAATGAAATGAAAGGATTCCGAGTAAAATTACAGCGGAGAAGTTGTTGAGTGTGTACGGAAAGTACTGTCGCATAAGCGTATATTTGAATGTGCTGCATGCAAAGGAGCATGCTGCGAGGAACTGCTTGGAACACAAAAAAAATATAATTTTGCTACTTTTCTAATATTACACTGTTCCAGTAGAAAATGAAAAGGATGGCGTTCCCTGCAATTTTATTTTTTTCATTTTGTAGGAACAAAATGATAGTTGGAAATGATTGCGCAAAGCACATTGATTGGTAGTGTAAATAGAGGAAGATGGGGAAAATGAGAAAATTATTTTTGTGATGTTTCAAATCATTCAGCGTGTATTTATACCTATATATGTATAAATAGATACATACAGACAAACTAGCTCGTTTGAATTGGTAGGCAGCTCTCTCTATCTGTAAGGCATTCAAAAGTAGCAAACTATTTTTTTTGCTATTTCCCTAGCGTCAAGTAGGATTGAATATGAAGGATTGGTGCAAACAATTTTTATTTCTCCGACAAAGTAATTTCCTTCCTTCTTTTGGGTTTTTCTTAATAACGAATAAATGCATAAGACAAAACGATACCAGCTTGAAATTGTTCTCAGAATTTTACTTCAAGTGAAGCTATAAACGACGGCATGCAGAGAGCAAGCAATGAAAGAAAGGAACAGCAACAAAGTTAGACTTGGCTTTTTCGTTTGCTCCCAATTCAACTTATTTATTACTTTTTCTCCTTACGAAGCACTTTTCGACACAGATCAGACAAAAGTTGCACAAGGATAAATGGATAAATTGGCTGCAGTTAAACTTTAGCTTTAGTAGTCCTGCGTCTGTCTCCACTCTTTGCGTACTACAAGTAAATACTTTCTTCGGAAATTTTAATGTATTTTTATTTCCAACAAATTTCCAAGAATCATGCAATTTTATTAAGACTTTAGTATGTATTTATTATAAAAGGCGTAGGGAACATTTAACCATCGTAGTTAAAATTTTATCATCCCCAGTGAACCGACCGATTATTTCCACTTAGTATTCTGTAAATGCTATAGCTAAATTGTTTATCAGTTGTCAATTAGGAGGGCTTAACTTATACTATAGCACTTGTTTTTTGATTGATAGATAATAAGAAAGATGCAATGTACAATTTTGCAGTTTTTTTACTATAAATTAAACGTGCAAATTAAATTGGCAGCAGTAACTAATATATAGGTACCCTAACTGTTTACCAGGAAAATTATAACATTTCAAGGAAACTCTAACATAGCTATATAGTTCTGTTAAAGCAAATCAAAAAATCATTTTCGGCCATTCATTGCATATTTTATGACAAGTCAACCCCAAAACTAACAAAACTCCAGCTATAGCATACTATAAATAATGCAAGGGGACATAGCATAAGTAAAAGAGGTATTGTGTATCTAATGACGAAAGTTTTTCACATATTACAGTTGAAAAGTGGGTTATAGGTATTTGTGCTTGTACTGTTGTCAAATTGAAATAATTTATCAGGCCTACTTTAGAACAGCCCCTTGAAAAACTGGCATCAAATAGAATAAATTAAGCTGCTTGCATGTAGATCTAAATTTTTCGGAACAAAAATAATTTATTATAGCAATTCCCCATGATAAAGTCCATTTTTCTTTAGCACCATGCAATAAAAGTATCCAAATAAATCCACATAGTAAAATAAGTACCGGTGGTTTTATATTTTAATTTTACTTTGTAATAAGTCAGAACGGCCACATTCTCTTACCATTTACAAATTAAAACAGTGGCATGGTTTACTGCACAAAAGAAAGCGGTAGTGTATAGAGCAAAGCAAATAATGACTTTTTCAGTTGTGGCCATCTGACAGCAGTTAATCATGAGGAATCATTAACTTGATCTCAGGGTTGATCAAAGCCATTTTATACGCACTTAGCTTTCTCCAAATCGAAGAAATAATGGATTGTGGAGTTCATCTATCTCACTCCTTCGTCTCGCCTGTGTCACTCTGAGAAAATGCATTGCCAATTTAAAACTCGATTTTTAGATACGAGCAGACAAGGAGAATCCATTTTTCCTTCAATGTGCAGACAGTGCGGTGTCGGATCTCTAGTTTAATGTTCCCCTCCAGGACTACTGTCTTTAGGAAGCTTTAAAATTGATATAGCTAACCGAAGACATTCTTCTTCTCATCATTATCATCATCATCAGTGACGATGCCATGCTATAAAACCAAAGTAAAAAACAGTCTTCTTCCAAGAAAATGGAACGGGAAAGGAAGCCAACTCTTTTCGATTTGAACAAATTTTCTCCTATTTCACGGTTAAACTGACGTGGGCTTGGACTTTGGGCGTTTTTTAAAAAATGTACATTTGTTCAGATAAACTTTTGCTGTTGTCCATTACAAATTTATCATGTGCTACTATGTACCTATATTTTGCCCCACCTTGAGAAAAACAAAGGTGAGTGTGTGCAATCAGCACAATCTCTACTAGGAAATAATTAAAAATCCATTACAATACAAATGCAATAAACTGTATCTTTAAATCTTCTATTCTCACACTATATTCAAGTGCTTTCTGCAAGTTTGTGTTCTTTCTGAACCCTTCCCCATCTGAGGCCTGAGTCCTAAACGGATGTACAATGTAGCTAAGAAGCTATTTTACAAACTAACCTTGGTAAGTGCCTCTCCCTGCTTTCAAGTATCGGTTTTTCTCACAAATATCTGTAGAAATTCATTTATTTCTTTAGTAAATGTTCGCATTGCTTTTCTGCTCTGCTCATTTGCCAAGTGATTTGTTGGTCGCAGTAATGGGCCCATTAAGGACAGGGAAAGCCGATTTCTGTTGATTTAGCCCTATTTCGTTCCTTAAGAAAGCAGGTAGACACCAACCAAAGGTATCAAGACATACAGATCTTGGAGCAGTACTGCTTCTAANCTATTTCGTTCCTTAAGAAAGCAGGTAGACACCAACCAAGGGTATCAAGACATACAGATCTTGGAGCAGTACTGCTTCTAACAACAACTAGAACAACTTAAGGTTTCAACAAGCTCAGATTCAATTTTTCGTTTATGTCTGTTATTTATCAACTAGATAAGACTCGCCGTAAGAAACCTTGGAAGTGCAATGCTGGCAAATCAAAACCGAAGAGCAATATACCGCCATTTTTGACGTTATGCTAGTTCCCGTTTCTCATCCCAAGTTTGTTCTTATGTACATCTCAAGAAAAAATCTTACAGTTTCAGTGAAACTACAACAACTAGACCACATACAAAACATGCTCATCTTTGCAATTACTATATCTCATTCTCATAAAGGTCATACCAACTCAAGATCCAAAAAATATAAATGAATAATGCCGTATAACGCTAGATAACGCTATTAAGAATTCTAATAATCAAAAGTTACGTATTGCCAAAATTACTTGCTTTTCTCCTATATTGTATTGTTTGTTAGAATAAGAATGATTTTTTTTTAGAATGGCCAATGCCATGTTACTGCATGAAATTACGTAGGTAATGCACACAACCACTGATAATATTTTATTTTAGTGCTGTATTTTTACTGGAAGTCCTTAGTCGGGGGACGTCGTTTAATAAAGGGCCTTTATGGTGAACTTGAGACTGGTTGTCTCATGCTTACGGTTGTTGTTGATGTATTGTTGCAAATATATAAGCTTTAAAAAATATACCTATTCGATTTTCTGTGTGCTCCGACTGTGGTCCGTTGGCAAAGTCACATAGATGTAGCAGTACTATATCACTGATAAGCCAACCATTTGTTACATGTTCATCATGACTATGACTGGACAAAAGCTAGCAACTATATAGCCCATACAGCAAAACAAAACGATCACTTTTTGGACCGACTCCATTCATCCAGCGTCATTTCTCTACTGGGTATACTTGAGACAGTCCATTCTGGAAGTTACATTTCTACTTCTACACACTATAAAATGGAACTTTGAGGGTTACCTCCAATGAAAGACAGTGACTAAACTAAAGTAACGTCATCAATCAGCATTTACTCAAGTGTTGATGTATTGTTGTAAATATATAAGCTTTAAAAAATATATTCGATTTTCTGTGTGCTCCGACTGTGGTCCGTTGGCAAAGTCACATAGATGTAGCAGTACTATATCACTGATAAGCCAACCATTTGTTACATGTTCATCATATGACTATTACTATTACTGGACAAAAGCTGGCAACTATATAGCCAATACTGAATACAGCAAAACAAAATTATCAGTTTTTGGGCCGACTCCATTCATCCAGCGTCATTTCTCTACTGGGTATACTTGAGACAGTCCATTCTGGAAGTTGTTTCTACTTCTACACACTATAAAATGGAACTTTGAGGGTTACCTCCAATGAAAGACAGTGACTAAACTAAAGTAACGTCATCAATCAGCATTTACTCAAGTTTTAATTACTTAAGCTTGAGTAATGCTTTAGTATGTTATAGGAAACTGCTTGGAAAATAAAAATGGCTCTTCTGAGCATATTCCCTCTGATCCACAATGTCCCATTCTGAAATGTGCCATTAAAATGCAAAAAATAGCAGGCTTGACACTGCTCTGGCAATAATAATTAATGCAAGTCGAGCTCGAGCTTCAGCCATTTCAAGCTTTCTCATCCGGTAAATAAAATTTTCCAGGATACTTTAATAAAACAATCCTATAAAATGAGTGTAATCTGTGCCAGTCTAGGCACTGGAAAAAGACCCATGAACTGGAGGATTGGCCTTAGGATGATTGGTGTCCACTAAATGATTTTGTATGCTGGACTTGCTACAGCCGAACGAAACTGCTAGTGGTGAAAGCTAGATTGAAAATATATTACAGGAAAGTGGTAGTAAGACAAACCAGTGTTGTAGCAAGGCAGTAAATTGCGAGTAATAATGTGTAGGGAAACTGTTTTAGTAGATATCCTACCTGGAATACTGCCAGAAAAACTGCTTTCTTTCCTTATAAACTTACGTATATTAGTACTGTGATTGTGAGCTGCTTAAATGTTTGAAACTGCTCGGTATAAACTATAAACCTACTTTATGTACATAGGTACCCTCATACTGACTGGAGTAGGAAGTGAACTGCTACTGTTTGTTTGGAGGTTGAGCAAAGTGAAGTGGCGCCTCTGAGCCAAGTTCAATAAGAGCCTATTCCAACTTTCATCTCCGGAAATTGAAAGTACAACCAGCAAAACAGAAAGGGGACTTACCAAAAGTCTTGCATTCCACAGGATTCCCTTGTTTGTAGTTACTACCTAAAGTGACTGGAAACTAAAAACCTTATGACCTATCAGCACTAAACTAGAATTTGATTATGGCTATGTTGTGTCAGGAACGTTAAAGATGCGTCAAGCGAAGAGGAATTATGCAATGCACATACCTATAATAGCATGTAACGTTAACGTAAAAAGCGTTAAAAACGTAACTGAAAATTTACAGCTTGGAGTTTACGATGCAGTAAAAATTGCATGGCTACTTTGCTACATGCTTGCACGCCCTTTCCAAAATGCACTAATGATGGCTGGATGAAATCTGCAAAATTTTGGGTTTCATCGAGCATCGGTTGAAGTAGCAGCGGAGCTCGTTATTTGTGTCTGTGATTTAATATCAGACTTGTGATTTAATACTTTTAAACTTTTAAAGTTTGAATTGAATTAACAGGTAAGTGATTTAATATTTAATCAATCAACTTTTTCTAACTTTTACGTGGTAGAGCTGTTTAATAGTTATACTGTGAATGTGAATACAATACTGCTTATGAGTTAATTATGGTGAACAGAAAATTGAAAATACAAGGACGATTGCAAAATTTTTAATCTAATAGGAACAATAGTAGGAATGTAATGAATAGGTCGTAAAATAATACGAGGAAT
>JAHZND010004555.1:0-12846 GCA_027744115.1 Acrocyrtus sp. NNG-2020 | reverse complement strand
ACAATATACAATTCTCATTAATTCTTTCTCTCCCCTTTCCACTCCCCTTCCAGATCATATTGCATAAAATAAATTTTCCTCTGTCATGTCATTCAATATTTCATCCAGTGTGGTGTAATCTGATTAACTTCAAGTGTGATTTGTCTTCCAGGCTTTCTGGCTGTTGTGGATGCCGCCACTCTAGGGGAATTTAGGAGGTTTGCTATTCCCTGGCAGCTCTCATCTGCCTGTCAGATTGCGGGCTTTTTGGGCGTCCTTAGCTCCGAGCTGAGTGTCTTCACATTGGCAGTCATCACAATGGAAAGGCACTACGCAATCACTCACGCCATGCATCTCAACAAGGTAATTAATATACCTATTATTCTTGCGTTAATCTTCCCTTATCTCAAGCGAGTAATTAATTAACAATTAAAAAAATTCTTCCCTCGGCCTAAATTAAAGGTACTAATTTATAACTGGAGAGTGGACATGGGCCTATTCTAATTGTGTTTACTGTTTACTCTGTAGGCGATCGAGGAGAGTCGAGTTACCAGAGGAATTGGCCGTTGTCGACACAGCTCCAATTTCAGCAACAGGCAAACTGCTCCCAATACTGGGAGCCTTACGGAAAAATCCAGTAAGGATGGGCAGCCTTGCATTTGTTCTGGGTGAGTTGGTGAAAGTGTGGAAAAGCAGTAAATTAATTTAGTTCACTTTGTGCAGGGTGTGGAAATAATATGGAATGATGTAGACAGTGGACTGAATAATTTAATTATATATATTTTTGGGGACAGGCTGCACCCGAATGGAGGAGACGTTAATGGAAATGCCAAGTACAGATTTATCAAGTCACCCGAGAGACTCCGGTCAATGGGCCCGGTTGGACGGTTCTTCTCTAGGTATATACTGTGCCATGATCCAAATAAGGAGGCCAATAGGCAGGCAAGTCTAAACGTCAGTGGAAACTCCTTTTTTGTTTCGCTTTTTATAAAAAAATATTTTTTGTTTTTATTTTGCACAAATGCAGAGAAGTAGTACTGATAACAATATTGATAAGATGGGATATTAATTTTTAAAATGTAGAGCGAACAGGACTATAAAATGCGAAATGTGCGAAGATATTTGTACAACAATGCACAAACAAATTATCCTCAAGATGGAGGTGATGGGAAGCATCAAAGACACGCCTCCGTCTCCAGTGATAATTTCAGTTCTAGCCGATCTGACTCTTGGCGTGTGCAAAATCGCTGCGGTATTCCTCTCCGAATGATTGAGCCGAGAAGAAGGAACTCCTGGGCTGTTACAAGGAAGCCGTCGCAAGATTCCAATTTGTCCAGCAGTCGAAACGACTCCAGTGCAACGAGTAACAGCACAGCTACCTGGAGGTTGTCCAGATCAAGTGTGTCCAGCGATGCTGCAAGCCATTCGGGAGGTGGGAAGTCGTCCTTCAAAAGAATCTCAGCAGTACCGGGAGGAACATCAGCTCCTAACGCCGTGATTAATGCAAACAATGCGATTTTAGGGGGAGTTCGGCCAAAAGTGACAATGCCCACCAGTACAGCGGCCGTTGCTGCTGCTGCAGCTGCAGCAGCGGTTGCAACTGGAACTGCAGCTGCCACGGAAATTAACGTGGCCGGAGCGGCACTAATGAACCCTATAATAAACTCGGAAGATGAAATGGCAGCGATTACGATGACAAATACAATTCAGAATCAGAATCCAACGATTGGATTGGCAAGTCCTCAGCTAATTCAAAAGCGGGGAAGTGTTTCTACAGGTACCAATGCTGCTGCAGCAGCGGGGATTCCATCTGCAATCAAAGTTAAAAAGCCTGGGGGTACTGGTAAAAAGAAGAAGAAGAAGAGGGTAAAAATTAAAAAGCCACCTAAGAAAGAAGTGACCATCATCCGGCCGCCCCCATCAGAAAATAATCCGGAAATTGATGATGATGAAATTGACGATGAAGAGGCAAGCGCAAAGATAGCTACAAACCGGCCGCGTCTAGTCCGTCAATCTGCATTTTTCTCCGATGAAGTGGTCATTGAACCAGAAATTTGCCCCGTTCATGGTCCACTGAATCCAGGAACTTACGATGATGAAGACGACGAAGATGAAGATGTCTCCGACCTGGATGAAATTGATGAAGAGGACGATGATGACGACGATGAAGAGGAAGACGAAGAGCAAGGAGGGAATGAAGAGGAGGAGGAAGAAGACATTGAGGATCCCACTAGTCCAATACTTAGAAAAGGCCAGCCACCTCAACAGGCCATTGCTGGAATAGCTTTGGTAATTGTTCCTAGAAGACTCAGTACTGTAAGGGGGAGTCGCGACGAGTTACTTACTGAGCAACAACAGCCATTCATCCGACCAAGTGGAAGTTCAAGCAGTATTAATAATACAAGTCCAGGTGGTGGCGCAGGGGGTGGACTCCAATCTCCAGGCGCCACCACATCATCAGCAGTTCCAGGCCCGCATTCCAGTACAAACTCACCCACAGCTTTATTGTTACCAGCGGGCATGGCCCACTTTGGCAGAAGGAAGATGTCTGAGCAACCCGTTAAGTTTTATGTTGTTCCCGCCACAACGGGACTTCTTACTAGTGCCAAGTGGCACAGCATGAGTTGCGTTGACGGCGGAGGAATATCTCCACCCTCACCTGGTCAACAACGCCAAGGTGGCTCCCCAAATTTGAGTCCTAGTCCCACCTCTCTTCGCTCGCAAACGCAGCACTCCCGCAGCCATTCCCCACGTCAGTTCCCTCGTCATGAGTTTGCAATTCCTATTCCTGGCCCCAGTTCTGGGAGAAGACTGTCTTCTTCCATTGCAGAAACGGTGGAAGAGTTCCCTAGCAGTGATAGGGATCCTCATGACCCACTCCAATTTGCAGATGATGAACCAATGATCATTATGGACCCTCTGCAGAGACCTTTGCTTCGAGACAATCTGAGTGAGCAGCGGCGCGTTAGCTTCCAGCTTCCCGGAATAAATTTCCCCACAACATCCGCACAAGGTCTGCTGCCGACGTCCGCCCATTTTCAGCAGAGCTCCACACCCAACTCCCCACCAGAAAGGATGAGCAGCGGACAATCTCGTCGGGGAAGTAGCTCGTAATACCTACACACATTGTTTTAATTTAACGATTGTACATGTGTTCAGTTATCCTCCTTCGTCAATTATTATTTTTTGTCAAAATGACTGGATATTATTGGCAATTCGCCTGGGATCATGACAGAAAGTATAAACAGTATTGCATTTTAAAATTTCTGATATTACATTTCTCGTTATAAATTATTTTATCTTGTAAAGTCAAATGGTAGTTAATTATGCTGTCATAATTTATTTTTTACGCTCGAGTATTTTAAGAAAGACGATATTTATTAAACGAAGATAAGAAAGGTAATCAAAAGAACTGTGATACTTATCCACAATTTTTCTCTTTTTTACTCAAACACTGTATTTAAATTGCTTTTTTCCAATCAAATATAACATCCTGTTGAAAAATTAGTAGTAATTAAAAAATTTGTGCTTATATGTAAATGTAATAAAGCTTCGTAGAATATTCTAGAGTCTTGGATGAAGCTGTTATGGTGTGAAAGATGTACCTAAACTGTATTAAGAAGAAAATCTATTGAAATTCTCGTGCCATGTTTTAAAAAAAATGTTTTTGATAACCGAGTACCCTTACAACCTATCTCAGACAGGCTACTTTTAGTGAGATGTGCTTATCGTTAGTAGCAAATAAAAAATATTGTTAACATGCTTACTTATACAACGAAAACTAGTAAAAGAAGGTTTAGAATGTGCGAGCATTTCTGACTATAGCATTTTTGAAAAATGTTCAAATTATATACATATTTACTTTCGTTTAGTGATTAGAAATAAAATAAAATTCGGTCTTGGAGCGAAAATTCCGCTTTTAGAAATGTGAGCGACCTATAATATCGTACCTTTGCCGAGATTTGGCCAGGAACTTGAGAAAATTACTTGCACTAAAATATACCTCATAATTAAATTGTAAATTTAACATACTACATAGAGAGTAGACTACTGTCAGCGTTATGTATTCTTTACGTAAAATAAAAAGTCAAATAAAATGTTTTAATTGTTTGAAGCGAAAAGCAAAGATTACTTTTTAAAACTGATCTCCAGTTACCCTTTCAAGCTGGGATACAAACTGTGGCGAGCATAATACTTTTATGACTTGGCAAATTGAGAAATGTACTTCCAACAAATGAATTTTATAAGTAACAAATTAACTTTTGCAGATTTCCGCCTGACATCCTGTTGGCTATCTGCACTCCACCTGTCTGTTTCAAGTTTCCACCTTTCCTAGAAATAAAAATTGTCATGAACATCCACAACAACTTGCTTACCGGCACTCATCCGCTAATCTAAAAATGAGTTATCTCATCTATGCGGAACGTCAAGCAAATCCTGGATTTCTCTTTAATGTGGAGCAATGAGAAAGAAATTAGTGCTATTTCGCTTATCTTTTGTTTGGGAAATGAATCAGAGCCTGATATACAATGTTTCCGCAGATAAGCATTACCAGGATAAGACCCCGTCATTGCATCGCATCACCCATCAGTCATTCCAAAAAATAAGTTGTGGAGCTACGTTCGATTTTTACTTCTGTTATGTGCATATACCTACGCATAGAGAAACGCAAGCCGTATATCATTTTACTCCACTTGGGAAAGCAGCATACAAAATTAGCGTCAGTTTATTTACAAAACTAACTTAGCATAGTCGACAGTTAACTGTTATAAAATACTACCCCTGAAATGGTGGCTACTCCAAGTTTCTGCGGATTGCACACACTACTTTTCTATTTAGCACTAATACACACAGACATACATGGCTTCAACATTGACTTGAAATATCCCGTCATAATTCGGAATCGAGCTGGAATCAGCAGCAGAGTTCCAAATTACTTTGGAGCAAATGTCAAACTTCTCAAGGCTGACCAAGGAGATGCATGGTAAACACTTATAGCAGCACTTAACGACAAAAGTAATTAAAGAAAGGATTTCATTTGGAAAATGTAACTTACGCTATTAGGGCAATTATTGGCGCTCCCAAAGCAAACTCCACTCTTCGTGCTCACAGTAGGATTGACGAACCCGGCGTGGTATGGCAGTGTTCGCTAGGGCGAGATGAGGAAATCTGTCGCCCTCTTATTATGGATCCTGAAGGAAACAGCTACGATGCGGAACGACGGTACCAGTATAGGAAAGACCACGGTTTACTTGGTGCTCCGGAAGGAGTTGCTCTTAGCTCCACAAGCTTTGTTGCTTGCGCCAGTGGTTTTGAAAAAAGAGATACAACTGAAACTACGTCATATCTTCATGGAGCCTGCTATAGTAGACCTCGATCTCAATTGTTCGAAATGCCACTACCGGCTCCACTTTCCAACCACAAAATGATCCCACTGGAGGAGCCCGCAATTGAACGTGAACGTAATACAAAATTTGGGTTCGCTGGATTTTCGGTACATCTCCCACGTTCCGGAGGTGAACTTGTGATGGGAGCACCTGGAAGAGAAACTGAGAAAGGAAGCATTATTCAGTATTTGAGCAAAGACGGAGGGGCAACGTTTACCAAACAATATATTTCCGATGCATTGAAAACAACTGGGGAATTCAACTATTTAGGGTACTCACTTACTTCCGGCCACTTTTTTGAGCCGACAGTGAGTCTGCAGTATGCGGCCAGTGCTCCAAGAGGCGCAAGCCTTACAGGAAAAGTAGTAATATTTCGCTTTCCAGAAAAAGCCAGCGATCCACTTATGGTTTTAGAGGAGCTTAAAGGGGATCAGACAGGAGGATATTTTGGAGCTTCACTTTTGGCGCTAGACATTAATGACGATGGAATTGATGATCTTCTCGTCGGTGCTCCTAGATACAGCCGAGGACAGAGTTCCATGAAAGTGATGGATTCAATGAAGAGTGGCAGAAGTGGGGGATTCGGTGGTGATGTAGGCGCAAGACTTTACGAGCGTTTTGCTGGGTACGGAGATGAAGGGGCTGTATACGTATTTTTGAGTACTGGGGTAAGCTAATATAAGTATTAGATCATATTGTAGGGCAGTCGGAGCAAATCAGGCTAGAAAAATTTCTAGAAAAAAATTCGTTTTCTCTTTCTAAGGTGACGTTTACCCGTCAAAAAGATGTTTTGCACGGTGACAATCGTCCATCTGGCCAATTTGGTACAGCAATTACCTCCCTCGGAGACTTGAACAGGGATGGCTATAACGACTTCGCCGTTTCCGCTCCGTTCGAGGGGAGTGGAGCCGGAGCGATATACATTTACCACGGCTCTAGTACCGGCCAGATCACAAAATATTCCCAAGTGATACGGGCTAGCCAAATTGATAAGGATCTCCGGGGATTCGGGTTTAGCTTGGTTGGAGGACATGATATTGACAATAATGGTTTTACCGGTAAACGAAAACGAAACAAACCTTTTTTCATTTTAAGTATACCGGATTTTAATTGTCAGCATATGAAATTTCAGATATTGCAATTGGGTCTTTCAACTCCTCCCAGACAGTCGTACTCCGCTCCAAACCCGTAATAACGGTGTACGGAAAGATGCAGTCAGAAAAATCAAAACTTCCTTTGGATGTAGAGGCCTTCAACATTAAGTCGTGCGTGTCATACACAGGTGACTATGCACCTGGATCACTCTTACTCGGAGTACGACTCCGGTCCGATTCCAACTTCAGACCTGAACGAATCCAACTAATGTATTCAGATGGAAGGGCTCCCGGATTCCAGTCATCGTTCATTGAATACAATATTACTCTCCGTAAAGATAGGGAGCACTGCACCAATTTTGACGCTAAGGTAATTCGTCCTCTAGAGTCTTCCGGTGAAGCGGTTGTTTTTCGGCAAGTTATTTACAATCCAGACAGCGTTGGAAATGTACTTCGGCCAAGAGTTATGGAAATACAACAGGACGGAAATGTCTCTATTAGCGGAGAGGCCTTTAACTCATTCTGTAAGACCTGCCCAATTTTAAACCTTGCCAAATCAATTGACTTCACTCTTGAACTCCCACTGGAAGTCAAATGTGGAAGTGATGACAGATGTGATTCCGATCTCAGACTTGATGTATCCTTCAAAAATCTCACAATCAAGAAAGGTTTCCTTATCGGCTCATCTCCCACAGTTGAAATGGAAGTCACACTTTCTAACCTTCGTGAAACAGCTATTGCACCTGCAATCCTTGTTTCTTGGCAGCGACTTGTACTAAAACGGATTCCCACCGGCTGTTTTCCCTTTTCTGAAATTGCTAATCTGATCACGTACAAGTGCCAGCTAGGTCGGGTTCTCGAAGAAGGAAAATCTGCCTCAGTTTCTCTCGAGTTTGACATGTCATCCTTAATTGTTTCGGATCCGATGACGGACAGAGTAGTATTCAGTGTTAATGCCACCACTGCCTCAGAAATCATTTTTCCTGAACATGCATCTACAAACATATTCCTCCCACTTTATGCATCTGCCGACCTCCACATTTCCGGAAATCGCTATTTGGAACCATTTAATGATAAAACAGTTATTCCATTCATTGTATTCAAACATGACTTTCAAATTAACTTAGACGGACCTTCTTCTGTTGCTAATGTCATTGCAGTTTTCGATTTACCCGTTAATTTAACCACGTCATCAAACGGTACCGTTGTGAACGTGAGGGGAGTTGAAACGGATGGCTATTTACAATGTCAACCGACAAAGGGCAACTTTGCTCAGTCTGACCTGATCTCATCATCTTCCAGTGATTTGGAGGAAGATCCCAACTTTGAGTTCGCAGGAATTGGAACTAAGCTCTCAGATAATGAGGACGTTTCAAGAAAGAGCAATACTAGCTTTGTAGAAAAAGATAAACTTCTACTTCATTGTAACTCTCCCTACGTCTCCTGCATCGAGGTTACATGTAGAGCGGCTGTATATCACCCTGGAAAACTGTCAACGGTTTCTTTCATACTGGACATGAAATCAAGTGTCATTCGGGATCTAATGAAGACACACAAGGTCTCTATAATCCAAGTGGAGAGCAAGGGAACGCTTATCCTTCCGGAAGTAGTTAAGTCTATTCAACCGCCTCAAAATAAGCCGGATGAGAACATTACAGTGACACTCATTCAGAAAGAAGGATACAAGCGAATTTCCAAATGGATTTTTATACTTTCGGTGGTCATTGGGCTCTTGGTACTGGCCTGCATTATCTTCTGCCTTTACTCGGTAATAGCAAAAAAATATCTCACTTTTTAAAACGTTTTCTGCACAATTGTGTGTGGTTAATGATTATCATATGACTCAATTTTTAATTAATGGGCTGCTCTGCTTTATTGTTGTTTCAGTGTGGGTGCTTCGAACAAAAGAAATCAAAGGGAGACGACGCAGCAGATGGAGAGGAAATGAATCCACTACGGAATGAGAATGGGACGCAGAAAGAGGACGAGATCAGAGAAAAGGAAATCCGATCCTCCAGCTACTCAATAGGGGATCCACCAGGCTTTATACCTCCTCATCCAACCATACCGGAGGAAACGGAAGAGGAGGATGAAGAAGACGAAGAATTAAAGACGCCACCTAGGACGCCAATAAAATCATCCAAGTAAACCAAACAGTTATTTTCTGTTAAAGAGTAAAAATTGTCATAAATGAGCTGTCACTGTGAACTAAATAAAACGAAATAACGTACTTTAATCAAAAAAAGACAAAGGGAGTGTTAATTTTTACAATTATTAACTTCATTTCAAATTTCATTCGGAGTTCATTTATTAAAGTTAGCAGAACTCGCCAGTCGCCACTGGCTGTCGGGTAGCTGAAATAGTGAAAAGCTAAAACGCAGCATAAACAAAGTGCTGGTTGCTCGCCGATCCGATATCCGATCACCTTCATCTCATCCAAGTAAACCAAACAGTTATTTTCTGTTAAAGAGTAAAAATTGTCATAAATGAGCTGTCACTGTGAACTAAATAAAACGAAATGACGTACTTTAATCAAGAAAAGACAAAGAGTAGTGTTAATTTTTACATTTTACAATTATTAACTTCATTTCTTCGGAGCTCATTTATTATAGTCAGCATAACTCGCCAGTCGCCACTGACTGTCGGGTAGCTGAAATAGTGAAAAGCTAAAACGCAGCATAAACAAAGTGCTGGTTGCTCGCCGATCCGATATCCGATCACCTTCATCGGTGTTTTGGCACGACGCACAGACGGCACGCAGCTTTACAAGCCAAAAGCAAGCCAGCCAGAGCCAGTGAGCGAGCACTCTTCTTATCACAGTCACAACACGGACCAGACAGCACACACAAAGTGTGCAGGGAGCACAAGTACAGATACTAGAGTCAGAGTGCATAATATGAAATTAGACAGTATGCATGTCCAGCGCAACCTAAACCATATTTTTTTATTTCCGCATCTGGTTGGGCAGTAAAACTGGAAAGGTGAAAGGGGTACCGTGTAGAAGTTAATTATTTTTTATCGTTAATATAATATATTTATCAATGTCACTTACAAAAACTTTATTATGGCGATTTACAAGAAAGTAGATTTATTATGGTATATTTTTATAAGCTGAATTGTAAGGTGTGATGAAATGTATTTTTGTATAAAGTCCGGTTTTAATTTTTTGGCCTGATGTTAGATGTGCAATAATAATATTAAATATAAGAGGAAATATAAGGAGGAATTTAGTAATTAAAAAGTGAAAATGTGGCATGAGGCGAGGAAGCAGGAGAAGAAGCTCCGGGGGATGATTGTGGACTACCGGAAAAGGGCTGAGAGACGAAGGGAGTTTTATGAAAAGTTTAAAGCTGACCCTACACAGTTCATGCAAGTGCATGGACGGCCAACTAAAATTTATTTGGAGCCACAGATTGCAGCTTCTTGCGGAGAACTGCATGTAAGTTTTTAAATTTAATGATCTATTAGTTTAAGTTCACCTAGATTAAAATGTACTTTCTGTACGCAATGGACAAGTAAAATTACTAAAATAAAAATGTTACAGGGATAGTGGATAGTTGTGCTGATATTTTCAATTTTTTATTTTTAGGATGCCTTGGCAGGGAGATAAAGAGAACATGATCGACAGGTTTGATGTCAGGGCCCACTTGGACATTATCCCGGAATATAATAATGCTGCAGCAAAAAACGTGGCGGTTGAGGAAGAGGAAGAAAACCCTGGGATAAATTATGAGAGATACAGGATTCTTATTCAAAATGAACTTTCCGGAAGTAATATTAACCTGTCCCAATTTCTACCTTGAAATTGATTGTTAAAGAAAGGTTGTAACCTTTTTAAGGTTTTTATTTAAAAATTCTCACATTGTTCTTCTGTACTATGCTGATAGTAACGGAAGACAAGTTTCTTCACCAAATTCATCTTGAGGAGCAGTTTGGAACAAGTGCAACCACACATTCTCAAATATTTGGGAAGAATATGTTACCAAAGGCAAACAAGGCAGCTATAGGGTACACTTACGAGGATAGCACACCTGCCTTCACAACTCTTCCTCCCCCAATGAAGGGACAACCTGCAGCAGGGACAGAAGCCGATGAGGAGTCGGAAGAAGAAATCGATTTTGATCTTCTGGTCAACGTGGATGACTTAACACATGGTCAGAAAGCGGAACTGAATAATTTTGGGACTAAGTATGGACTTGGTGTTGGGGAGTTTATGGAATATTTAAATGGAGATTTAGAGGAAAAGGAGAAGATGCGTTTGGCAAAGCTACAAGAAGAGGAGAAACAAGCTATGAGCGTCAGTTCAATCTATTAATTTAACACATTTGCTGAACGCTGATCTTTGTTTGTAAAGGACAAAACATGATGTATTTTTTCTCATTATTAGGGACGGAAAGCTCGACGAGAACGCCGTGCATATAAAGATAAACTTATCATGAGGAAAGGATATGTAAGTCCACCGAGTTACGCCACTTATACCTCTCCAACAGAGGAAGAACCATCTTCTAAAAGGTCATCGTCCCGTTCCGAATCCAGATCACGGTCGAATTCTCCAGAGAAAATTACTTTTATAACCAGCTTTGGTGGAAATGAATCCGATGATGGAGGAAAGGGAACCAACAGTTCCGGTAAAGGAAGAACACATGAAGATAGACACTCATACTCTACAACGGGGATCAGTAGAGACGGTAAAAAAGGAATTGGATTGCCTTTCTCTCCGGTAGACTTAAAGTTTATTGGAAAGAGTAACAGACGATCAAGTCGATCAAGAACGAGGTCGCCGGTTTCCAGAAGAAGGCGTAGGTCGCGATCTCGGTCGCATTCTCCTAGAAGGTCCAGACGCAGAAGTAGTAGCAGTAGCAGGGGTAAAAGAAGAAGGCGTTCATCCAGCTCTTCTTCTCGATCCAGATCCCGCTCGAGACGTCGTCGTCGGCATCACAAAAGATCATCTTCACGTTCGTCAAGTCACTCACGGAGTAGAAGTAGAAGTAGGGGCAGAGGGAGAAAGCGCAGACATTTATCTAGGTCAAGTAGTAGAGGAAGATCGAGGTCACGAGGAGGGCGTAGGAGAGGAAGGAGATCAAGGTCGCGGTCTGGTAGACGGGAGAGACGTCGAAGTAGAAGTCGAAGCAAAGGCAGATATCGTCGATCAAGATCAAGTAGTAGAAGAAGGAGAGGAGACAGAAGATCGAGATCAAAGTCATCGGCAACCTCTCACAGTTCTACAGGAAAGCCAAGTAAAAGGAGAAGATCCAAGACATCCAGTTCATCCAGCCCAGCATCCAGGTATGGAAATACTTGCTATGGAATGAACTGGCTCTGATGAACGATATATGTACCAAGTAAAAGGAGAAGATCCAAGACATCCAGTTCATCCAGCCCAGCATCCAGGTATGGAAATACTTGCTATGGAATGAACTGGCTCTGATGAATGATATATGATGTTTATGTATTCTATATGCTTTATCTGTATTGTTGTGGTTTTGGTTTTGTAGAAATGATAAAATAACTAAAGGATTTTCTTTTAGACGATCAAAGTCAAAAGAACTACCAATAACATCTTCAAAAGATTCTGACAATGGACTAGAAATTGTTACTTGTACAGCCGCTATTATTACAAAGGAACCCACGCCACCACCACCACCGGTCCGTCGCTATTATGGTCGACATGGCGGTCGATCGAGTGGTTCCGAGTCTTCCAGAATGTCTGCATCAGGCAGTGAATCTGATGATGGCGGTGGCGGTGGTGAGCGAAAAAACGGAAGTGGAAGCCTTAGTAAAAGGTGAAGCTAGGTTCAGCTGTGAAAGTATTTTCGAACAATCGGTTGCATTATGATTATTGTTTATTAATCTTGACCGTTTTGATTTTTAGGGCTGATGCGGAAGTGTTACTCCCCAAGGGTAAAACACTCATAGGGTCGACTTCCAAAGTCAGTAAGAAAAATCAAACGTCTAGCTAGCTGAGAAAAAATATATGAGAAGGAAACCTTTTAGTTTTGCAGAGCCAGAGCCAGTACAAAAGCTGCATTAAATAATGCACTTTTTACTTCCTATAATATTCCCTAATCTTTTACCTTTATCAATATAATTTATCACTTCATACTATACTCCTTACTTTGTAGACTTAACTTATCTTCTTTCTTCTATCCTATGTTATTGCAATAGCTTCGTAGAAATTCAAATTTGTAATTTGAGGTGTTCTTTAGATTATGAACGCTTGCAAAAAACATAAACTTGGTAAACTGATTAAAAATGTGTCTTTCAGGAAACATCATCGTCTCTACGTGCAATTTCTTCTGCTGGGACAAGTGGATCTTCTTCAGCCTCAACGGCTAAACTCACACCGCAGGAGAGACTACGCCGAAAAATGCAAAATGCCCTGTCGA
>JAHZND010004554.1:0-10722 GCA_027744115.1 Acrocyrtus sp. NNG-2020 | reverse complement strand
CCCCCAGGTAAAATAAAAAATTTCGCGAATCCCCCAGGGGGAATAAATGAGCATATACGGTATACCTCACAGCCATAATATGCCATAACTTATTAAAAGGATCTTATTAACCACGTTAACATTTACATGAGTCATGAACAGCTACCATCTACAGCAATAATGTAATACTTAATAGAAAATTATAACTCACGCATTTCAAGACAAAAATGCACGAGTGTTTCTGTATGTTCCAAGTCATTGTTTTCTATTCTTTTGCGACTTTTGCGAGCCATCACCATCAATCAAAACAGAAGATTAAAAGATTATGAATCGACATTTAAGAACGCTATTATGTTAGCTTCCAGTTGAAAAACTCGCTTTTTACGTTGTGTTTACATAATCGCAATTCGTACTCGTATAAGCTACGCCGTTAGGCATCCAGTTTTACGCTTCGTCACTCGTCAGTGCTGTGACGTAAATGCAAATGCGTACTAGAATAATGCTTTGGAATGTATAGGCTGGAAAGCTGATTTTCTATTGCACATTGATAATACAATACATAATTAAATTAACAATGCTCTCATGAATGGTGGTGAGGACAAAATGAAAAAAACGCAGTAATGGTTAATCCGCTTGCAAATGACAATTAATGGTTTTGATGAGAATTTCATGAGATTGTCTCGGAACCGAATGGAAGTTTCAGTAAGCTTGCTGCATCGATTTATAAAAAACAATTACGTGTAAACGTAGAGACTAGATGGGTGGCAATGAAGACTAGAAAAAGTAATATTGAGTGCATTGCATAATCTAACATCGCACACAAAGAAATAACCGATGCGACGAAACGTTACCCATAAATGCAAGCAGAAGCACTTTTGAACCCACACGCTTGGCTTTGTTCAAAATAACAGTTTTGTAAAGGGCAAAAAAACTGCTTAGATTTGCAGGCATCCATGCATGGTTTGAGCTATATAATTACATTTCACATAAGAAAAAATACGAATCCCTACAAAAATCAATGAGTCCTCGTCCCTGTGAGCTATGTGCCCTGTGTGTAAATGGAATGGAATGTCATTAACTTAATATATTAGTGCTGATACGCCTTCCTTAACTTTTAACTATGCGACTGAATGTAGAATGACATCTTTATTGCAAATTTGCGAAGGCGCTCTTACCGTACTCCTGTCAATCAGAGGCGAACTCCGCAGGGCAAAATTGCTAGTATGTAGATGTAGTCCAAGTACAACGTAAAAGGTGGTAGAGAGCAGTGCGATATGATATCGTAAAACATAATCCATATCACTCTACTACGTTTTTTTAGCAAAAGGTCTGCAAAAAATCTGCAGGCTTGGGGATGCATGTCCTCCTGACATAAAAAATAATTTGAAATATACTCATTTTCCTTTATAGTTCCTGAACACCTAAATATAGCCTGGGTTATGGGCTCCTAACATTACCCCTGCTTTTTTCATACTTGACATTTTATTCGTACTGTTGTGGAATGGAATGATAGTAATAATAACTGCAATCATCCGCACATACCCTGCAACTTCGTAGTCCGTATTCAGCTCATTCATTGATTCATTCCCATTTCCAAAATGGCATGGTATGGCATTTAACATTTTATGCTCCATCTTTTTTGCAAGGCTCATTTTTGTGAATTTACGTACATGCACTCCTCAAGAGTAGAGATGTGGGAAAGGCACTTTACATACTTGCACTCTTCCTATCAGTCAATCTTCATTTCACATTTATCTACAAGCCCATGATTATGATAATGCTGCCTTATTAAACACCATCTTCAGCCACAGTGTTTGTAAATGTTAACGCTTACTACTGTCTGACGTTGACTTATCAATTAATTTTTACACCAACTCACCAAACTTTGCCGAACCAATGTCACTCCTACAGTTTTACAAATAACAGCTATGTAATACGATATAACGAGCAGAACAAGTGCAATATAATACAGACACACATCACATCACATATCACATCACGTAAAATTTTTTTGCACATCTGTTTCGCATCTGATTGCTTGAGCCACATTCCCTACATTCAACCACCAAAAAGTTTCATGGTCAAGCAAGTGACCATTGACCATCATCGTTTCTATTTGGCTTGTGCAAAAGTTTCACGAAAACCAACTCTATCCTACATCCTAGCACTTTCCGTGCTGCAGAAATGACGACAGAGTGAAGAGTAACCCATTGGGATTTTTGTGGTATTTTTATTCTCTGAGCATCATAGTCTGCAAGATTATACTTTATGAATCCCATTAACCTCTTGGATTAAAGTTTACGCTGTTACCCATATGGTAGCAACGGCAGAGTTAATTTTTTATGCCCCAACATACGTATTTTTGTTTATCTTGAAAATCGCAAAATATCATAGGAAGAACCATTGTACAACCCTGTTTATCCTCACTTCTTCCATACATGAATGCGTTCTCTATTCCTTTTCCCTGAATTGAATAGCCTCCCGTGCTGTTTTACACAATCAAGAAGTGATATGCGTAGGCAGGCTTGCATGGACAGCGATTAGTGATTAAGTATAAGAACAATTTCCATCCGCAGCTTTTGCTCGGGATTACATTGCATTCCTTTTCCTTTAGGTTCCTAAAAATGGAGCGTAGCTTTCAGAAATGACAGCAGGAAAACTGTTTTACTCATTCGAGTTAAGTACATCTACATGTAATGTACTTACCGTTTATTAGCCCGTAGTTGAATTAAGCGTATGCAATTTCGAGTCATTAAATAATTTAAGTGAAGCTTCATGTTTGAAATCATGAAGAGAAATACTTTTTAAAAATCCTTTTCAATTAAACTCCAATCGTCCCCGATTCATTTCATCACTGCCTAAAAATGATATTCTTTAGCTTCGTTGATGTTACCTTACTTGCTTATAATCAAGTAATCATCACTGGCTGGTTTTATAAACAACTAGAAAAATTAGCATCATATTTGGGCGTATTAACGTCACATTAATAATGCCGCCTACGCCACGTTTAATCGACACGAGTGTTGTGAGGGGGTAAACAATAATTTTTCTGAATGGCCATTTCTGACTTACTCTAACTCATTGCGAGATTTGAACGTGCACAATGGCTTGCACAACCTCCAACGATCATCAAATTTTAATAAATTGCATACTTAAGCTTAACTACTTGAAGAATGGATGACTCACACTCAATGATGTTGTCAATCGTCACGTCACAGGTAAGAACGAGTTGGAAAAAGTGCCGAAAAATATCATCTATGTAAATCAGTTCGCTGTAATTGAGCTGACTGCTGACTGTCTTCATCTTTGTAAACCACAATGGATAGTATTATGCACTCATCTCCCTCCTAAGTAAAATCTCAAATCCCCAAAATCACACGTTTTACTACAAACTGCATTGTGTAGTATAGCTAACCCTTCATTTTGTTTCCTTTGATTAGTACTTTCGCAATAAATAGCAGAGTTCTGAACACAATAAGCAATAAGTGTTGTGGCAGCAAATAAGCCTTCTACCCAGTCCTTCTAGTAATATTAAAGTTAGCCAGTCATTCATGGATTTTCATGTATTTCATTTCATCTGTGCTCCTATTTCATCAGTCTACAAATCTAATAAAAAGTCTTTCTGCATTTAATGATGTCATTAAAGTTAGCCAGTCATTCATGGATTTTCATGTATTTCATTTCATCTGTGCTCCTATTTCATCAGTCTACAAATCTAATAAAAAGTCTTTCTGCATTTAACGATGTCATAACTCATATGGTACCTAATATACGCATTTCAGCAACGCATCTCTCCAGACAATTTGGCACATGTGTGGCATTTGGCAAAGTAGTGAACACGGGCAGCAAACAGTTGCATTTTATTTTGTCTGCTTTACTTCCTCTGTCTCTGTGTCTTGACCGTGAGCGAACACCATAATTATAATAACTAAACAGAACGAATTCGTACTACGTGTCAGCGCTTTTTTTGGAAATACATATAATTGACTATAAAATTTAATTACTAGAGAGGAAGTGCAATCACCTATCTTTAGAAAATGAGTGGTTGCGACTTGGTAGAAGTGATAGAGATAGAACTCTACGTACGTCCATATGCATAAATTTCACTCTCCTGACAAAAAATGATCACACAGCAAAGATCTTGTTCTTGGAATAAGTACAAGCAAATACTTCCGCTATTAAGCTTGCATAATGACGTCATTTATCTCCAACAATGTAGCATGTACAGTTTGACTAGTTAGACAAAACAGAAGAGCTGATAATATGCTTTCTGCTCAAATTCCAGTCGCACCTGCATAACAGTAGCGCGTTTGTATTTCACAACTCGCACGAAGTAGTTTTTATCACACATCTTTATCAAATGTAGCTAGCATAAACAGGCCACGCCACACAAGCGCCCTGCTTAATATTCTTTCATCTTCAACCCACGTGCCAAAAAATGGCTTGTACCTGGAAGATTTCTTTCTTTCTTTGCATTATGCTGACAAATTAATATGGATACGGATACTGCCCACATCGGTCACCCAAAACGAACACTGGTCTTGTTCCAGCCTATAAATCTTGGATTCTAGAAATTTAGTACGTCTCTTTTCAAGGCAGACGAGACTAATAAAAACGAATAACCATAAAGCTCCAAAGCTGATTAGTAAAGATCCATATTTCGTATTTTGCAAATGTCCGTTTTAAGACATAATAACTAGAAACTGCTTTTCATGTTGTATACGTTTTGGTGCAAAACAGTCTTTTTGTACGGCTGTGAATAGCTCCGAATTTGAAATTCCGTAAAGGGCAAAAAGGTAAACGTGTAGTACTACTAGTTTGTAGGTAATAATCAATCATCATCACCATAAAAAATCCTTGGGTGCTGAATGCTGACCACTGCCGTATACTATTTTTGCGAAAACTACTGTGTTCATTCAATTTGATTTTTATTATATTTTGATTTTCGCGTGCAAGTTTGCGTTGGTGGCGGTTGTCTGACAAGAAGTCGTAAATATGTGTACTTTCTCATAAATTGATACACATACATAATAACCGTTGTACTCTTTAAAGTCATTAGCCTCCCTCTCTCTACTTTACAACAGAATATGGTCAAAATCCATGTTTCCCTCCAAACCCAAGTAATAAAGTGTAATACCAATAAACTTTGTAAATTGTTTTCTCCAATTCTACTACTACTAACAATATTTTAAAAAGTTAGCTTGTTTTTGCTTGTATTTAAATCACTTTTATACGCAAAAACAGATTATAACTAACTAACATATACAACAGCCACAAAGCCCTAAATACACGGAAGCGTTAAAATTTATGAGCAAATTCTGATTGAGAGACTTCCCTTGCTTTGAGAGATTGCTTTGCTTTGAAGGTTCTAACAAAATATCTACAACTATAGGTGTATTACTTACCTTTGAATGTCAATGTAAGTTCTGGTTGGTCAGATATTTCATCATCGATCAAGTATTCTGAATCAGATATGACAACGTGGTCACCAGCTCCATCTTCGTTGGTACCCATTGAGCTAGTGGATGTAGCCGAGGCATTGTGCTGCAACGGATATCCAACGGAAATACCGCTGGCCTCGTCAATAGTAATACTTTCGCCCTTGTGTAAATAGCTTTTTTCATCCTGATGGGGTACATGAAGACTTCTCAACATTTCCCCTGTCGGTCCTTTGGCGGCACCTTTTTTAGTCCATGTAAGATATCGTGGATCTACGTCACTGTGTGCCCTCATCTGTGTGGATGTGCTGCTAACAGGCCCCTCAGCGGTATTAACAGGCCCATGCTTTCTAATTGTATAAGTAGCACTCCTAAGGACTCCTGCCTTCTTGCTGGGGCTCTCCACCTCGGACGTTGCCAAATTTTCGACATTTTCTTCTGAAGTGGGTAGTTTTGGAATATTTGACCCCCCTAATACTTTCGACTGGTACTGTTGTGTGCGCTGTCTAACAATACCAGTAGAGACTCCTTGAAACCCAGTTTGAAGAACGCCAAACTGCTTAGATGATTCTACTGCTGTTGGTTTTGGCCGATTTTGATACAATCCAATAGTATAAAATGGTTTCGTCTCCTCTGGCTTTCGGATTCCAATTCTGGTACTGGTGGTAGCTTTCACTGGTGGAACAATTTTCTCCGAAGTAGCAGAGGCAACTGTTGTAACAGTTGTCTTGACGGCTTTTGGAGCGCCCGTGGAAGTTGACATTGTAAGCTTTCGAGGGTGATAACCCACTGTTCCTCTTCTTTCCACATTGTTGTCTCCAAGAACGGGGCCATGTAGACCTCTGTCTCTCAACTTACTGCCTCCTCCAGGCGGCCACCTAGGAGGCTCCGAAGATCTTCTAGTCGTTTTAGTTGGAGCATTAGCTGCTTGATCCCTCGTTGGCGTTTCTGCCGATGAAGTATCAAAGAAATTGGCTGCAGGGACCCATTTACCACTGTTTAAATTCGTAGGCTTTGAGGCGAGATTTAGTACCCTGTTCCGGTTGCTCTCGATGATCGCCTGAAACTGAATACAGTTTGGGTATACCTGATGCATTGTTTGGAGCCTTTTGTGCAAACGATTTTGTTTGCGGAATTGCACTTCGATTGCCAGGAAATATATTACGACTCATTTTAGTATCTACCGCGTCTCTAACTACCGAGCAGTTTTCTTGACCAAATGGTAATGATACTTTTGGTTTTGGGGAATCCTCGAGAAAGAACTTCAACCTTAGTAAACGATTTTCTTCCTTTATGGAATTCAAATTTCGGAGGACATTTGAGTCTAGAGTTGTGCTTTTAGTGGCGACTTCATTTTTTCGAATAAGCCCTGGGCTATCTACAGACCTTGACGCTGGAAGTGAATGAGTATGGCTATGAGGATGATGGGTTGTTGGTGTCGTATTTTCATTAATGTCACCCTTTCTCTCGTTTTTAAAAACTGTATCTGAGTTAGACTTTATAAAACTTAATTTTGAAGTTTTCACCGTCTCAGCTGCACCGTTGCCAGTGCTGTTCGCATTTCCCATTGTATGCTGATTGTCCCTTGGTTTTTCTTGTCTTTTATCATTTCCTTCAACTGTCTCCACGCCATTTGTACTTCTTCCTTCTCTCCTGAGTGAATTAAAACTGGATGAAGACGACGACTCGAGCCCACCTTTCGAGCTACTCTGCTTAGGAGAAAGAGTTACCCTACAAATCTGCTTGTCCTTCGCAGATTTAGTAGGTGTAACAGGAGTTGGAGATCTACTTTTTGATTTTCTCCGCAAAAATCCTTTTCTTATTGACAGAGGGGAGGAAACGCCCTGGTCGTTTTCCTGCTGGAGTTCCTTTTTCCCTACTGATTTTGCGGTGAGAGTAGTGCTGAAGGAAAAGAAGTGTTTTTTCCGGGTAGCAGCGGTTAGTGGAGGAGGTGGTGGTGCCACCTCCGCTGAGAATGTAACAGTTTTGGAAGAAGCAGATTTTTTGGCACTAGAAATAGTTTCCCGGAAATAGTTTTTCACTGGTGTACGTTTCATGTCCCCATCTTGACTAGTTACTGAAGTAGGTGCTAAGATTGCTGTAATATGTAGAGGTAAATGGGATGACGAAGGATGTTTCGTGATATGGACAGGACTTTCACCTCCTGGATTTATTCGACGTGCAACAATCTGGAACAAATAAAAATCCATTGTTGAAATATTTTTTTAACTCTAAAATAAAATGACTGGTCTTTAAAAAGAAATGAACAGTCTTAATCCTAGAGGCTTAAAAGCTGAAATGTCGAAATACAGTTGCCTCCAATCTAGGCATTTAAGTTGTGTATCTGTACCAAATAAAATTACAAAACTTACAGCCTCTTCAATTAAAACGTGAGAACTAGAAACCCAAAAAAGCGCCCGGTAAACGCCTTGACCAGGTAAAATTTTTATTAGGACCACCTTCGCAAGGAAACGTTCTCATTTGCCTTTCAAGTTACGTATAGAACAGAGCACTTTGCATTCTGTTCTCAGTGGCAGAGTAATAATATTGGCAAGCTTGATCATTTCTACGCTGTAGTCCGCTCTGTATTACTCTCTGTTACATTACCTAATGATTAAATTAATTTGATAATGATATGATAAGTGTATGCTTCTAAGATATTGTTAATTTGCTAGGTCTGGGTGGGATGAGTATGTACCCTCATCGTAGCTAAAAATACACAGCGATGCGTATCATTGGCCTTACTATAACTATGAACTGCTTTGCTTTTTTGGCTCCTTTCGCTTGCCTTAAAATCGAGTTTAAAAGTTAACAACACGCAAACATTTTTATTACTTAACTTAATGTTTTTCATAAAGTAGTTGATACATCTGGTTTTTTTAAAAGCCTACGAGCAAAACTCCAGCCATTCACTTCTCATGAATCATGCGGAAAGGTGTGCGGGGGAGGACAACAATATTTCAAGAATCCTCCCAAAAATTATTCTCGCATTTATGACTACCACCTACAAGAATGTCTGCACCTGCACGATACGATGCTAAAATGAAAGTACACTCCTTCGTCTGCTTATCTAATCATAACAGGTTATCTAAAAATGAGCAAAATGCATTGGTAATTTTCACACGGCTCCCCTCTCTCCCTCCAATTCCAAATTAAATTTTTATTAGTCATTAATATCGAGATGGGTAGATGAGTTTTAGTGATAAATGGAATGCTAAATGGCTCAATGTGAATTTAAAACTTATCAAGCATCTCTTATCACGGAGCGTAACAATATCAGACATCAAGCAGTTCAATTTCCCTTCAGTTCTACTCAGCAGAACACACCTCATAAACCTATCTTTATCCTCTGAAGTATAGCCAAAAACTAAAAACTCATTTCATTATCCATTTAATTTCATGACGCAGTATTCCACAGTAAGTAATTGCACACATGTACTCACTTAACCAGGCCGCCCGAGGGCCGCGAGAATCGCAAAATATTCAGTAATATTTAATGAAATCCCTTGTAAATTTTTACGCTCACCACTCACCCAAACCCTCCCGTTCCCTGTCTAATTAAAACCAACACCAGTAATTAATACTATTAAAGTATTAACATCTACTACTTAATACTTTCACACAACAACGGAACAGCCCAAAATTACCAAATTCTAAAAAAATTATACTTCTCTCGTCCAATTACCTTCGTTCATCTCCACCTCTACAAGGCCCTACTTTCCAGCACTTCTCCCTTCCACCACCACTAAACTTTTTTTGCTACTTGCAAACAGCGTCCTTCAAGTTCAATTAATTTTTCACACGTTTTTCGCATTTAACAATTACAGCAAATTAAACAAGAGCACTGCTGTCCCCGATAAACAGAAATCATATGGACGGGATTTGCACTATTCGCTACTTTTTGTTTATATTCATGTTATGTTTTGTGTATTACTCGTCTCGTCTGCCCCTGCCCTCTCTTTTTCCATCTTTCCTGGACAGATAGCTCAACTCTCAACTCTCAAAATTCTCTTCCCATCAATCCGTTTGCATCATCATCACTATCACGTATCAGTCAAGGAAAAATGGAAATGTGGTTCAAGTCTATAACTTTGAGACGCAAGTCAACTAATCGGACGAGCATACAAAATTTACAAAGCACAAAACAGCACCCAGAAGAACCAGCACATTTGCTTCACGTTCTATTCATTCTTCCCCTCGTCTATTTTTACGAGATAATCTGATTCTGAACAATGAGTGGTGAATGGAGCACGAGAACTGTGTATTCTCTACACGACACGGGTTATAGGCATTCACATAGGCATAAAAAAATTCAATTCTGTGTTAGTTTTTTTTGTATTTAAACATGAAGGACTAAAATGTATTTTTTTTGGGGTGTACTACACTTACTTCTTGTAGAGAGAAAAGACGCAGCAGAGGATTCAAGATTGAACGATGATGCAGAAATATTTATTGTGAACATCACAATTTTTTTATTACAAAAGTACATTAAGTTATATGCCTCTGCGTCTACATTATAATATATTATTATTTTTACATGTTTGGGTGCGCTTCTTTTATCCGTCTCTAGTTTTCATTCATTCCTTTCGATTTCATTTCGTCTTGGTATGGCTATGGCTATAGTATGCAGAATACACACAAACTTATTTTTTTCGCTTCCATCATCGTTCTCTTTTTTACTAGAGCTTCCCCTCTGCGTTCATTATCATCACTCGTTGGAGTTGGAATTCTAAGCAATATGGTTTCATTTTTATTGTGGGTTATAGTGACGATAGCTGTAATGTTATGTAGTCGCAGTCTGAAGTCTGAAAACCTCTCTGCATGTGCTCTCTCCGTACGGTACGTATTATTTGCTTAGCGAGTAGTCCCTAAAGATCCTTTTGCAATTGTATGCAGGCTACACACAAATTTTTTTTACACTGTGAAGAACTGAGTCAGTTTCGTCGATGCGAT
This sequence comes from Acrocyrtus sp. NNG-2020, assembly GCA_027744115.1. Lineage (NCBI taxonomy): Eukaryota > Metazoa > Arthropoda > Collembola > Entomobryomorpha > Entomobryidae > Acrocyrtus > Acrocyrtus sp. NNG-2020. The sequence continues at coordinate 352 of JAHZND010004554.1, read as the reverse complement.
GTTACGATCTCATTTTTTTAGATTCTCCCATTTTCCCTTGCTTTCTGTCTCCACCTACATTTTTTAAAAGCATGCAGAAGCTAGAATTTTTTAAAAACCCGAATTCCTTTTTTTAATGTGTACCTCACACCTAGGTGAATCGAGTGCGATGTAAGATTTTAAAAATGGAATTAGCTAACCTTAAGAAATTTTGGTTTTTGCTGCTTGCGTGACACGCGATTTTTAGAGAAAGAATCTTTATGCAAGATTTTCTTTGAGCGAGTAGTCGTCATCGGCGTAGTCATTAATTTAAACTGTAATATTTGCTCTAGCGTTGTACTCTTTTTGTTGGCACTGGCAAGATATGCAATTT
>JAHZND010004552.1:0-12368 GCA_027744115.1 Acrocyrtus sp. NNG-2020 | reverse complement strand
AACGGAGGAATGAGAATGTGCAATTTGGATAGCTTTTTTTGTAAAAAAAAGAAGAAAAATGTATTTTCATCACTTTCCTCTAATAACTAGCTTTGGTCTTTCTACACAACTACCTACATAAATGGTAAAAATGCACAGTAGCAGTAGCTGTGTAAATGCTGTAAAGCATTTTTTGCACTGACAAAAAAGAAGCAGTCTCTTCCTAAGCTGACAGAAATGGCTTTGCAAAATCGGATGAAAAAGGAAGCATTTCTCCACTACATTTTCTTCTCTCTTTTCACAAAATAGTTTTCTAATCGGATGTAATGAGGAAGAAAAAAAGTTTTTTCTACTTATTTCTCCATTTTTTGTCTAGAAAGGAAAAGGGAAAATATTTTCGCGCCTAGGAAAAGCAAACTCGACATATTTTACATTTACTACAAAGTATAAACATAGTTTTTAGGTAGTTTTTGCGAGGACGATAGCATTAAAGTAATTTAGAGAGAGGAAATGTTCGTATTTATCCTCACTTTCTTAAACAATGAGTTATAGGTACGCTTTGAGCCAGAGTGTTGCTGTAATTTTTTTTCTATTCCATTCCATCACTCAGCCATCATTTTGTAGCACATCAGAAAGAATACTTTATAAGCAGAGCCTCCCTACTATTTCATTTGCGTACAGGAGATACTTAAATGGAGTGAAGAATGCAATATAATACCTCAGTGGGGCTTGTTAATAATGTTTAATTATTAAACACTGATGGTGATGCCAATTATTTCAAGTTTTTTTACTGCCGTGTTTCGCTGCTCCTGCTGCTGCTGAAAACTGCCCTTTTCTTGCCTTGTTGCTCCTAACTTGACTTGGACTTGTTTGTTCCTTTCCTCCTTTTCATCCTGTCTTCTGGGCAAGGTAGGTAATATGCAGCTACTACTCTCACCAACTACTCACTCACGCTTGTTTTCTCTCATTCCCTACTCTGCATATAAGCTATACCTACTATAACAATGGCAAGTGAACATCAGCATGAGCAAGCTGTTTAACTGCTTGCTTGCCTCCTCGTAACAATAATAACAAGAATGAGAAGATGTCCAGTTAAGCCACTTATTAGCTAAGTATTATATATTATTACTTGGCTGTCTGCGAGGAGAAAAAAAGAAGACTGTCGTGGTCATCGTCGTGAGATGTATTTTTTTGTGGTGAAAATTAAAGGAAAAACGTGGATTTCAAGTTAGCCCCAATATCCAATTGTTACCTGTCCATATTACAGTTTATTACATGGTGATGATGGTGATCTCTTGCCGAAGCAAAACTGTTTTGATATGATAAGCTCGAGAAGAGAAGTGATTTTTAAAATGTGCAATTTGCATTAAAGCACTCCGTGCAGCTCTTCATTGTCTTGTATGCATTATGAATGCGAAGTGATAAGTATTTAATCTTGCGGATGTGTGTGCAGAAGAGCCACCAGGCAAGGGATAAAAGACGTACGAGAAAACCACCTAAAAGATTTGAGAAGAAAAATGAGGCAAGGAAAAGAGGGTGAGGTGAACGTGAAGTGATGCAAATTGCACACTACCTTGAAGAAAAAAAAATTCCAGTCTTTTTTTCTGAAAAAGAGAAGCAGAAGGCGAAAAAGGAAAAAAACTTTTTTTTCACAATAAAGGATTATCTATGTAAAAGTGTGGAGGATCTTTTAAAGCAGTAGCGAAAAGCTTGTTTGATGGGATGATGAGCATAGGTAATCATCATCAAACTAGAGGAGAAAGAGAGCTGCAGAAGAGCAAAGCAGTCGTTTTTATGCCCTTTTAGCAGTCATCCATCCATCTCAAGAAAAAAATAGTGTGTATGATAGAGCATCCTTCTTCCATCTGGGCTTCATAGACATCAAAACTTACATGTTGCATTTACAAAGGTGTATCATGGATCTGTCGCTTTTGCCGTATATCTAGCCCCTTTTTTATTGCATACTTTAAAATAATATATATCCATCCAATAATACAAGAAAAACTTACACTGGCTCAATTTATGTTGTTGGCATTGATCATGATGGTGATGATGATGTTGATGGTTTTGTATCCTTTTTATATTGTTTTTTTCACTGCACTCTGCACTCTTTTTTTCTATTTTCTTTGAAAACGACGGTAAGATCTTGGGGATTAATAAGTGAATGAAAATGTTTTTATTTCTTCTTTTATTTTCCACGTTGTTAGTACACACTAGTATATATATTTTTTGGAGTTTGCACTGGTTGATATATTTATATATTGAAGTATCCTTTATTTTCGTGGCTGCTGATGCATCATCATCATCATGAGCAGCATCATTTTGTCTAGTCACCTGGTTATTAAGTTGAAGAGAGGTTTCCGGTTAACCAAAATAAAAACTTCAACTGCGGTGTGAGAGGAGGAGATAAGGGAGGAATGTAAGTGGTAGTAAGTCATAAAGGGGAGAACTACACCTGTACTAACTAAACATTATTTATGCATGCACATATAGGTAGTTTACCTATATAAAAAAAATGTTGCATGGACATATAGTCACAGTTTTGTACACCGCTCTAATATATCATTAACGAGCCTATAAATATATGTAAAAAATTCCTTTTCCGTAGCACACAATTTGTGCTAAGCTAATTTCTATATTTTGCACTAGAAACGGTAGGAAATTTCGTAATTTTTCATTGGGCAAAGTGCTCTTGTCTTAGTTTAAACGAGGTCTGCTTGTTCCCCGTGTTTGGCTGTCTTGCGGAGAGTTGTTATTGATGTGTAGGTGGATGGATGTGAGTATAGGAAAGCAGTTTTTATGGAATTTTTTTTCTGCAGAGATATCATCGCACTCGAACACACCATTAACAATTATATTATTGCATTCATCACTCACTTGTAATGGGAGTTGTAGCTGTGCACACACACAAATACCAATGAAGTATTCCTTTTATAAAAGAATGCTTATAAGCACATTTTCTTGATGCGAAAACGTACTTTTAAATCATGAAAGTTTTTTTTGTAGTTTTGCCGCAAGTGTAAATTTATCAGGGTGCTGATATACCCACACAACTTTTTGCTTAGGTACTATAAAATGCTGCTGGAGTACGAAGTAATATGTGAACAAATTAATTATGTATGTTCAAACTGCGCTGTCTTGTTCTGTTTTATCCATAAAGGTATGTAAATACAAAGTGATTAATACATTTTCACAAGGCGTAACGATAGGCGAGGAATGCTGGTGAAATAGTTTTTGCAATTTTCACAATCATTTCGCACTCTGTTTCAGCTTTGTTATAAAGGTATGCTACTAGCTTATAATAAAGTCACTGTTTTTTATATACTTTGCTGGAAATGATCTCCGCGATTAGCTAGGAGGAGAAACTACTCTGGACATTTTAAAAGCCTTCCAGGCGGAATGTCCTCTTTCTCCACCAATTTTCTCCTAATGTTGCCAAAAAACTGTTGAAGGCTCTGTTTACACTTGACACGACATGGTTCGATAGTCTATAGTTTACTTTTCGCTAAAATTGTGTGGATATTTTTTTTCATACAAAATAACTTCTTTTTTGGAAGTCGGATCCAGCACGCTATATGATTACATATTGCATGTGTCGCCTATCCACACGTTCACATTGTACACACTCCTCCCCAATGAATGTATTTTTGCAGTGATAACGATGAAATGTGTCAGGCAAAGTGAAGTATTTTTTTTCGGCTCCACTTTCCGTGCTAGCTTTCTGTCTCCGACAGAAAATACTTTAATGCAATAAAATTGGTATAAGTTTGCAGAGAGGACACATGAGCGAATAAGAAAAAAATTACGGTAGTGGCGAAAAATATCCTTTACGTATAGGACGTGCTCCGTAAAAACGCGTCCGGTCTGGTCAAAGCTACACCTGAGACTGGTGTAATGGTTGTAACACGCATTTGTTGAAAAACGCGAAGGCAAACTCTCTTCTGGTTATTCAACTCCTTTTAAAGGAAGACAACTCGAAGTGCAGGCGAAGCACAAGCGGTAAAGCAGTGGCGTAACGTAGCGCCAGCTTATAGTCAGCAGAACATGTACTCAGCGACTTGTATCAGTTTAGCAAAATAATGTTCGTGAAGTCAAGAGCAAACGGGAAGCTGTAGGAAAAAGGCAAGAGCAAAAAAATATGAAAAACCAGCTGTAGCGCCAAGGCACATTGTATCATGCATGAATCCTTTTCTGTCAAGAGATAGAATGGTGGAGGAGAGCGTGTAAAAAAGGAGTATCAGCGTCTCAGCACCAGCGTTTTTGATATGAGGCTCTTGTGAGAAGAGGATGCATGTGTGAATGTAAACGACGAAAAGGAAGAAAGGAGCGAATGTGAAGGAACGACGAAATTCCACATAGAACAACATCAACAAAAAAGCAATAATGCTAAAAGCCATATAGAAAACGCAGAGGATTCTGTGCCCGTAAATGTAAAAAAACGTTACCACTTCTCTGGCACGCACATTCACACACATAAAAACACTCCGGCACGGCAATGCTTGACTCTTTGTTGTGTACGGATATCTTCATGATCACTTATACCCCAAACCACATCACTATTACCGTACAGTCTGGCAGCACAACAATAAGTCCTCTTTTCTCGTATGTCCGATACGGTGCACAAAAAAGGGTGGCAAGGAGAGATGAAATAAGGAAGAATGGGTTTGCATTTTGGCCTTAGTAGGTGAATGGTGCGAGAGATGATGAAAAAGGGAAAAGGGTTTTTTTCCACCAAGCTATATTTCGGATGATAAGGCCAACAATAAAAATGAAGTGTGTTGCTATTTGCTCCTGCTGTTGTCGGCGGAAAAGATTCAGCAGAAATAGAGTGAGTATTTGCGGGGGAGAGGGAAAGCCATGGAGAAATCCTATTTGGAAAATAAATTGTATTCATTTCATTGGGAAAAAAGAGGTAATCTCGTTGGGAAAGCTTTATCATTCTTTCGGATAGAAAGGCTGATTTCGGCGCTAGTCAGCGGATATATATTTTGTGTATATCACTCTTCGTAACAGACACAGGTGAAAACTCAATCTGGCTGGTGAGAAAATATAGCGCCTAGCAAATAGGCTTAGAGAAGGCACATTGCTCCTTTAAGTACCATTTTTATTCATATGCGAAAGGATATTTTCGTTGCAGCTCCAACTGATTCACATGCATTCATGGTTTTCCCGTTGGCGAGATAAAAAAAATGTGAATACCTTTTTTGTTGTGTTCTGTAAAGAAAACACTGCAGTTCACGGATAGGCACGCATGTTTTGAACCTTACCATATTCAGGTGGCTCATTGTTGCTGCATTGTTAGATTTTTGATTATTATAGCTTGCATCATGAAAGTAAGTGCACATTATTTACGTAAGTAATTTCCATCCTATTACAGCACACTCGCACTGTCTGTTCGTCTACCTGTGGCTCATTGTTGCTGCATTGTTAGATTTTTGATTATTATAGCTTGCATCATGAAAGTAAGTGCACATTATTTACGTAAGTAATTTCCATCCTATTACAGCACACTCGCACTGTCTGCTCGTCTACCACTGTGACTGCTGAAGAGGCTGCATTCAGGAGCTTTTTTAAAAAAAGGAAATTATATATTTACTTGCATATCTCTCTGAATACGACCGAGTTCCTTTTCATTTTCTTTGATATGATATACTACACATCTCCCGCTTGCTCTCTCACATGTAATATACCTAGCCACAGCTATAGCTTATCTTGACTGATGTCAAGTCGGGAGAAGATGGAAGCGCCTTTTTATATTTTTTCTGTCTTCTTTTATTACACGAAGTGGGCTCTTATCGCGGCCGTCATGGCCCTAGAACTGCACAGGATTTCACAAGGAGCTGGAGCTAATGTTGGATTTGTGTGTGACGGTGCGATGGAAGGCGCACAATGATGGAGTTAGCTCTAAAATAATGAACCTGTCAAATATCTCATTCGCACTTGCATGCATGCATTCAAATAAGGCAAGTGTGCTCTCTTATGGAAAATATTGCACTTGCATCATCATCATCATCATCACCAACCCTTTTTTTATTCTTATCCCCTTATCCCATGCACTGTCGGGGTTAGAAGATACTTTTTTTTGTTTTCTGGTAAAAGAAGACTCTCATCATAAAATCGTCTTCCATGATGGCAGTTTTGTAGAGGACTTTATCCTTATTCTGCGTTCCGTATAATTTTTATTTTTTCTCTGAATTTTTTTTTGTCCGGCCAATATACATATTACACTATGGTAGTTTGTCTTGACGCTTTACTATAAGTATGAGCGACCACGACCAGTCGCATCACATTCTCGCACCAGTTTTATCTTCACATCTGCATAATAATAACAGTAATAAAAATTACTACTGTGTCTTTGTAGGTAAAGTGCTCGCTCTTTACTACACATTACTGCATACTTTCCAACTTATCTGTATGCACATCCTGATGTCTGCTGCACTTCAGGAGATCGCACGTTGCGTCATTTTCTACGTCTTCCTTTTCACAGTAAAAAAAGGATGGAAAAGAATTGTGAGTGGAGAGATCACTTTACTTATTATGGCTATTCCACAAGAGAAAAATATCGACTGAGATGGTTCAATAGCTGCTCTATGAAAAAAAACGCGAGAGTCATCATCATATTACACTTGATGACGATAATGACGATATTGAGCTCTGTTCTGAGGAAACTGGACAAGGATAGCTAATAATGCAATCATAATAATAGTCATCTGCTGAGAACTTTATGCAGTCGGCTGCGGCATTTTTTCCATCGTTCTCGGCGCAAATAAAGAATGCATTTTGAGGAAAATGTATCCGGAGGAGCTTTTAATTTATTCCAGGTTTAATGATCAGCTTTTCATTTCTCAATTTATCTTGGTTTGCGGTGATGTCGTGGAGGATTATGATGTGTGTGCTGATGTTGAAGTGCATTGGACTGGTCGGCGTGTACACCCATGCATAATGTTAAAAAGGCGCTTTTATTAGTATTCATGCATAGCTGTGGTTTTTTACAAAAGGTAATTTTTCCGCAAAGAGGAAAAAGGAGAAGAATAGCCCAGAGGTGAGTATTGACGCTGAGATAGGTGGTGGTGGTATGGCGGAGTACAAAAAAGCAGTGCAAATTTCTACTTTGATGAGAGCGGATGATAAAAAAAATTGATGTTTTGCATCGGTTTGCTTGCAAACAGGTAAGCATGAATGTTGTTTAGTACAGGGCTGAATATTTTCGGAGCTGTCGTTTTCTGCTTATTTTTACATACATTATCCTCGTTTGGGTAGTGCGAGGGAGACAAAATAATATTTTTTTTCATTGCTGTTGCAAATTTGTTGCAACTTCCCATTTTTACTTGAGTCGTTTAGTAAAAATAGCTGTTATAATTTTTCCCTTTTTTTCTCTGCAATAAATATGTGGGCTTGTTTGCAGCGTGGATTTTTCTATCATGATCAGCTAATAAATGAACTGTACTTAGGAGGCTAGAAAAAGGGAGAAGGAGAGAAAAAAAGTCAAGTCCAAAGATATGAATTATTTGAACCCGATCACATCGTCATCATCATCACGAGAATGCGATTGGTGGAATGAGCAAACTAGTTTTCTCATCAGAGTTTCAAAAAAACAGGCTAGAAACTGAGGAGCTGCGGAGAGGAGAGCAACACGGCAAAAGTGCGAAGGAACTTGAAGGAAAACAATGTCATAAGTTAGCTGCTACAAGAAAAAAGAGCCGAGGAAGGTATTATAAGCATTGCATTGCCCTGCAATAATAATACTGGTGAGGAGGAAAAGGATTGGCTTCTTGGACTTGGCATTTTGGCTCTATATACTCGCAGCAACTTAAACTATCCATTCCTTCTTTTTTATATTCATTTTTTTGAGTGTGTGAGTTGACTTTAAAAATTGCATATTATATTCGTGTTGCGGTAGATGAAAATTAGCCCCTCATCGCCCTCATGCTAACAAGGTTTGAAAGGCATACTGAGCTTGTTATGGATGGAATAAGGATGGATATGTGATGAGACATGGTCAGTCAGCAGCGATGAGGAGTAAAAGAGGAGAGCACGGGCAAACTAATATCTAAAGTATGGTTTTAAGTGGGAAAGGAGAAATAAGAAAAACCTGCAACGGTTTTATATGGATGTATAGAGGCAAAGAAGAGTTTTTAGGACCGGTTACAAGTTATTTTTCATGTCTGCATGAAACCTATTAATATATATCATTTTTAAGCTTGATACAATAGATATTACTAATAAAATATTATACATTATGCATGATTGCATGCAAAAGTATTTATAAAGAAGTCAGAAGGATTTTGTGTAGGAACGTTTTTTGAGTGGGTTTTCTTTTTTTTCTTGCCTTGTGTACCTTTCTCAGATTAGGTATTTTTTTGTATTTTGCTCACACTCACTCCCATAATTTTTATATGCAGCTGTGCCAATGCCAATTTCAGAAATAAATGAAGACGGGAGAGAGACGAAGTGGAAGGGTTTCTTCCCTTGCAGTCGGGTAGGTAGGTGTTTGCAATAATAATGTTATTGCTGTTTAGATAGGTTCTTACTTTGAATTGTAAAATATTTATGTTATTAAAAAGAATTGCATTTGAATTTTCAATGGGGCTCCAGCTGGTTCCATTAATAAGGATGCAGTAGGAAGACAGACTCAAATCAGGACACAATTGCCTTAATTAGTGCAACTGCAAGAATGGCAAGATGTCAATAGTTTTGCATACGTAATCTGGAAGGAAAAACACGTTTTTGATCATTTTAGTTTTAGGTGGAAACAGAAAATTTACATAGGTGGTTCATTGTTTTATTACATCTATTAAGCTTAAATTCTATTTTCTGGTGTAGGTAGGTATGTTAATCACCGATTCACAACTCGCAAAATTCAATCGACGAGACCGATCTACTACATATAGATACTATTTTATGCAAGCAAAAATAGTGAATGGCGTCTTGGTTCGTGTATATGTTGCTTTCCTTTTCATAAATTTGGAACTGAACTGAAGATCTCATTATTTTAAGCTCTATTTTATAAATTATGAAATATTTCTGTTAAACTTAAATGGATCTGCTTATTCGGGGATTTTTTAATTTGTTGTAGCAAAAATATTGCGTATTTGGATGTTCATTTAATGAATAAGAATGGGAGGTCTTAATTCTTCGAGAAAAAATTTCAGTCCTTACGACAGTTGTGCTTTTTTGCCTAAATACCCAATTATCGGTGCTTTTTTAAAGCTTTGCTTCAACAAAATCCTATTTATGGTGTACCAATAACAATGTACTATCACTGTACAATTTTATTTGGTTGCCTTTTTTAGAGTGAATTTGGAAAGCAATGCAGTGCTCGCTTGTTTTCCGTCAAAGTTCTCAACAATGGCTGGGTTCTCCAAAGTTAGCAAAATTGTGTAGGTTGTAGGTAGCGTATGCCTTTGCTGAATCAAGGACTTCTATCTTCTACTTATATGCAGTGTGGATTCCAGCTAATTAACAATAAGTATCATCTTTTCAGAATCCCTAAGTGAAGTGCACAATATGATATATGCCTCACGCCAAAAGTAGGAGTTGCGTTGGTGTACTCATCAAACTTATAAATAGTAAATCCTTAGGTGAAAGCCTTGGAGGGATGGTAGGCGGAAGTGAGGGAGTACGAAAGCTTGTTTGGCATCGCTCACCCTTTTTCATGTCTCTGGAGGTTAATTGGCTCATTAAAATGAGACATCTCAGAAGTTGAAAAAATATATACATGTCGCAAGCTATTCATCTGTTTCACTCAGTGTCACTCAACGATTTCCCATCATTGCGAAAAAAAGCGGCGATGTTCTGACGACGACTTTACACTTCTAAATTGTGTGCTGTGTGCACTTCCGATTTCCGAGAGTTGCTTGACTCCACTGACATACACGCACCCCTTTCTTTGCTGAAGCTCATTAGCTGGAATTTCCAAAGAAACCGGGGAAAGAACACTATTCAATGATTTCTTTTGTTAGTTTCTCCTGACGCCAGGAAAAGTTTTTTTTGTTGATTTCCACGTCTAACCTCTGCTACCCGCCTTAATCACGGAGTAGACATTCTTGCCGATCATTTTTACACAGCATAATTTATGCTTCGGTGAATACAAATGTACACCTACAACGTACTCATAGCTTTACGCTCAAATTATATCACGGAGTAGATATTCTTGCCGATCATTTTTACACAGCATAATTTATGCTTCGGTGAATACAAATGTACACCTACAACGTACTCATAGCTTTACGCTCAAATTAAAAATGGTAGTACGATAATATATTGCCCATACAGGTTTGTCCTGACTAGGAGGAACAAGTACCAGGAATTTTTTTTCCAGGACAGAAATAGTTTGCAATTGCAAAGCAGCTCAGGTTATTGTCGATATTTCAGGGTAGGAAAAAAACTGAACATGTTTTTCAGACAGCGTTTAATGTATTTGCTGGCGGATGGAACTTATTTTTTTGCATGTTTGGCTACAAATGTACACGGAGGCTTATTAGGACTAACTAGTTCGTTTGTACGTGTAGGTACATATTTCCAATTCTTTTCTTATTTGTAGCATCCTTATTGGAATGACTGTTGCTATTATTATGTATGCATTCCAAGAGGATGTTGATGATGATGACGGTTTTTTCTAGTTGCCTGATTAAAAATTATGTCTTGTAGCAGCTGACTCTCTCCCTCTCTCTTTCAGCTCAAGTATGAATGCACACATTCCCGAAAAATATTCATGTGAACTAGTGAACTTATACGTTAGTCATCTCATTATTAGCCAGTGCGAGAACTTAGGTTTAGGTATACACAGAGGAATAATAGAAAATAAAAAGTTTTTTTGATGAGAAAAAAATTATGACTGTAGCAGTGCGAGAGGATGAGAGGGAAATGCAATAAAACTAAATAGATTGCTTACATGCGTGCGTAGATCATCATGATCGTAATAGAGAGCGAGAGAAAATGGGGAGAGTCACAAGGGCAATAGCAAGAGTAGAGGCAGTTTACGACGATGATGATCATCGTCAACTTTACTCTGCTTCGGCAGCATGCATGATACATGTGTCACAGTTAGTCGTAGTCTCCTGACATGTCGCCAATTTACTTCTCTTTCCAGTCTTCTTGTCCTCTCACAAAAGTTTTTCCTACTTCTCCATCAACATCATTTCTAGTCATTTCATGTGAGGTTGATTTAATACGTCCCTCTCAATTCTTCATTCCGTCACGGAAAACTTGAGTAGGAGCAGAGAGACACTGGAGGAGAGAGTGCGAGTGGGACACGATATGGAAAAGACACAAAAAAGTTTATACTCCGCTAATAATACATTAATAATAATAATAATATCATTTCTCTCCCTCAACCTTTCTCGAGTCAGTTTTTAAAAATGAGTAAAGGGAAAAGGTCTCTCTGGCTGTCGCTGGATCAAAAAAAAGTTGAAGTAGATTATTATTAGCACTGTCGCTACCAGCAGCAGTGATGTCGGAAAATTTTACTCATTGAATGGATGTTTAGATGTGCTCATTACATTTGTCATGCTATCTGTGTAAGTAGATGCGGAGTGAGTGCGCGTTCCCTCTGCTGCGTGAAGATTACTTTGTTTTGGTAGCAAAGCAGTATTTAAGCACGAGTAAAAAACGGTTTCTGCTCGTTGTCAGAATGAATTAAATTGGTGGAATAGGAATATCGCGCGTGGTCTCCGAAATCTGTTCTGCTCAACTACTATTAAAAGCTGCTCCGGTTTCCCATCGGAAATGCTTGTTTGAAGACAAATGACATTTTCTGTCTGATTTAAAATCGTGGCAATTATGAGAGGAAGGAAGTTGTTGCCTGATTTGTGCGTGTCGTGCGTACGCAAAGCGTTTGAAATTGGATGTAATCGTTAGAAAACACGACCTTGGTTGAAAATAGCCCCGGAGTTTAGGGGAAAATCATCATTAATACGATACTAGATAAGATCAGAGCTTTTGCTGATTTTTTTAAAAATGTCTATGAAAGTTATATTTTTCCTTGAATAAAATCTACATGTAAATTCACAGCCGCGAAAACAACAAAGTCATTTATCGTTTGCTCATCATGATTCTCCTTTGAGGATCTCTGATCTCAGATTTTGTAGAATTTTATTCATATTCACGCATAATGTTGATTGAAGGATTCCATTCTAAGATTAAAAAAAGAGTTATTTCATGTTTTGTTGCGTAAAGTATTTTGGGAGTGTTTCCAGAAACGCACTTTCAACTTTCACTTCATCGTCAAGAGCTGGTTGTGCAGTTGTCGCGTGTGCTGTACTATAAAGTCCAAAGACCTCTGAGCGATTTTGTAGATTAGATACTTGAAATTATTCAAAAGGTTTGATGGCTGGGTTTTGTAAAGAAAAGTTTTGCGTCTAAATAGGAGTGACGGGGAAGTGAATCGC
>JAHZND010004551.1:0-16533 GCA_027744115.1 Acrocyrtus sp. NNG-2020 | reverse complement strand
AGCGGACCACAAGCGCGGAAATGGTAGAAGTTTTTAACGCTAATTTTCATCCCCCCTAAAAATTGTGAAATTATTTGATTAAACTTATTTTACTTCTCTAGTATGCATTCGTGATATGGGTTTTCAGGGTATTGCGGAATACATCAAATTGAAGGAAATGATTGAGCAAATAAACGACATCCTTGGTAACGCTCTCCTCCTCTTTTACTACATTTCGGCGCTGTTCTACTTTCTAATTGGAACAGACTACGCCAGCGACTTCTGGTTAAAACCAATAGCAGAAAAAATTGTCTACGTCCATTTTCTCATAATCTGTTTATTCTGGGGACTCACAGCAAATTACCACAATGAAGTTGTCAATGCCACAAAGTTATGGGTGGAGTACCAGATATTTAGAAATCCAGCAAGTTCCCAGTTTCCGAAAAATATTAAAATGAAAGTAATGAGCATCAAAATTGAAGTGGAAAATGGACTAAAGTCGTTTGCTATTTCCACCAAGTTCTTTTCAGTGACCAACGCGTTCTTAAACTCAGTAATGGTGACAGCTTGTATAATTATATATATTTCATTAAACGTAGTAAGTGAAGTAATAATTTATTTTCAGATGTTGAGCGTCATCGTCACATACGGAATAATTATCTATCAGAAAAATTTGACCTACAAATATTAATTTTCACAATCTACTTCAGCCCGTCTTATTGCAGTTTACAACAGCATGTTTCCTGCCTGGCGTCTTTAGCAAAGGAGTACAATGTGAATTGAATTAGGGATTTTAAAATGGAAGTCAAGGAAAAATTTATACTTCTCTGGAGTTTAATTACGTGCTAAAGTACAGAAAATGTATCAAAAAGTCAATATACGTTAAGTGTTATATAAAAGTAAACCAAACATTCCAAACTATTAACATAAATACCAAGCTTAACTTGATACGAAGCAATTATTTCCAATGCATATTAATTTTTTTTAGAATTTTTGCATTTCAAAGTTTTATTTATACCTACTTAATTTAACTTAATATTTATTGCTTTTAGTTTAACTGACAACTGGTACATAACTAAACATACCTATTTCACAGGATATATTTTTAACATTGAGTCTGGCTGGACTTACAGCTTTTTTCCATAAAAGCTATATTGTGGAAAACAGTAGAACTTATCTTCAAGTTATACCAAGTGCAACAACTAAACAAAAAAGGCAAGTATTTTTTGCAGGTACTAACGACAAAGAGAAGGTCAGTGAATTTGATTCATGGGATATATAATAAGCACATCACATCAGACAGTAAAACTTTGTCTGGATTATAATTTTTTTGGATAAGAATGCATTTGGTAACTCAAAGCATTTGGTGAATAGGTATTTCTGGAATTCCAGTCTGTATTTAAAGAAATTTGCTCAGGTAATTTTACTATGTACCAGTTTCCTCCGACCGTCTCCAAATCGCATACAACAACTTCAACCTCTCGTGGTCTTTCAAAACAATCCCCATCATGTCCAGACTTGTAAGAAATTTACATTTATATCAGCTGAAATTCTCCCAATTTAAGCAATTTTTCGAAAATGTACCGAATTAAATTTTATTGCAGTTTGTTGTACTCCTCCTCGTCGGTATGGTCGTTGCTATGGCCGCCGCCGTTCCAAGACCAGTAGCTGCTCCAGCTCCAATCCCGTATGACGCTGCAGCTCCACAATACTATGGTTACATCTACGGTTGAACATTTTAGCTAATGAATAACTGAGAAACCTGAATTTAAAAAATATCTGGCTTTTGAATAACTGAGAAACCTGAATTTAAAAAATATCTGGCTTTTGAATAACTGAAATTTACTAAATGAACATGATAGTTTTGTAGCCCAACATCATTTACAAAAATAAAAATGAATCGTATTCAAAATATTTTATAGTGTTTCGCATTGTTTCTACATTTTACTTGCTGTCAATTAACATTTTTCATTAAATGACTAAATTCTATTATAAAATCCTCCTGCAAAAAAGGGTTATTTGGGTGAGCTGTGGCAAAATCGTGATGCTGTGGCTCTCAAGTTTCATTTTGGAATGCATTTCTCTCTGCCTTTGGAAATTTGCAGGTACCAATTTTAATTTGACCAACATGGAAAGATTAGAAATTTATTTCAGAGAACCCTATTTTGGCTTCTCCACACATCTAATGTATATGGAAAGTGGAGTAATAAACAATGAAACTGGAATTCCACAGTTTATCATAAAGCTGCTAACAGGAGCACCAAAGCTGGAAGTGTTTGCAGTACGTGAGAAAGTTAATAGTAGAAAATGTGTGCCGGAAATATTTAAGTGGGTTCCTGAGACAGTGAAAGAAATACAACTAAATTTTCAGAAGTTCGCAACTCCGTATTTTAGGGCATTAGCTGAGCCTAAATTAAAACTTGTACAGTTGTCTCTTGGCTGCTTGAAATTCGATTCCGTTGGTGGGGACAACGATGCTAACGACTTTTCCCGGATGCAAGACAAATCCCTAACTACTTTGAATTTAAATGAACTTTCTATGAGCATCTTTTCGGAAAACTTTCCCCAATTGGAGAGCCTAAAAAGCTTTAGAAATTAACCGTTTTCGTCCTCTGGATATGCCTATTAGTGATGTCTTTCCAAACCTCCGCGTGTTAAAACTTAAAACTATAACACAAGTCATGCAGCTTAGTTTAGTTCATTTTACTATCGAATAGTTCAGGAGGTTGTCCCTTCCTAAAGGAGGAGGTTGCTTTAAGGTGGACGCCGATTTATGTGGTGTTTCAAATGCAATGCGATTTGTAAAGGGTTGCTGTACAAAAAAACTTTTCGTAAGATCGATTTGGATGACTTTCAGAAAGGACCAACTTTGCTGAACTTAACTACTTAGTACATGTTTAGGATATGACATGAAGGTTTGCAACTTTTAAATTCACATTTTAAAATTTTGCTGTAAATATATAGTAGACTGACTTGAAGGATAGAAGAAAATTGACTATTTGAAAGTTGCATTCTTGAAAACCGTAAGCGTGTATGTACTAACTTCAGTATGTATTTAATTTATAGAACTCAAAAAACTGGCCTTGAACTCATTCCCGAATCAATATGCTCCTCTTACCGACAAATCTGCTCACCATATCCTTCTGAAAATGGAGAGCTTGAAGGAATTAATAATTCCGAAATCAAACTTCGTCTATTTATGTTCTATTATTTATTACCTCTGTACAATAGATGTGTTTATAGTTGTAATTGTACAATATTTTTTATATAGATAAGTCCTTGGTATCTGGAGCAACTGAAAGCAAAGCTGAAAATTGTTTACTGCCGGCCACAAAGAATTACTAGTCAAAATAAGTCTGATGATCAATTTGGCTATGAATTTACAATGTGTCAGCCAGTTTATTATCTGTCGCCGAATGTAGAGATGGTGGAGAGCAGTGAGACTGAGAGCAGTGAGACCGAAAGCAGTGACAGCGATTGGTGACAGCCGTCATCAGGGATTACTTGAATTTAATGTATACTCATAAATTATATGCCGGTATGAAATGAATATATAGGTATGTGTATTTTAATATTCCTCTGTAGCCACTAACTTTTAAAGTTTTACTTTTCTATTACCTATTATATTGATATAACGGTAGTAAAATCAGTTTTTCACAAATGTTTCGTAAAAGGTGGAAATAAACGAAGAAAAACACTAAATGATAGGAAGTGGCGCTCAAATAATGCTCTGGTTTCATAATTTTGAAGTTTGTTTTTTTAATTTTAAAAATGAATCTAAAAAAATTGATTCAGCCTTTAATTTTAATCGGTTGGTGAATTCTGTATAATGAACAAAATGTTGTCCAGGCCCAAATTTCAGATTGCCCCTCTCTCGAGTAAAGTTATTCTATTGATGGTGATTTGTAGATTGAGAAATATAAAATCTTTAATATTTCATTATGTTTGTTCATTTAAAATTCATTTTCACTTTGCTTACTACCTGGTTCGGGGTTTGGTAATAAATGATCTAACACTTAGCTTGAAGCTCTTGGCTCTTGTATAGTAACACAGAGCTGGCATCACTCAGGTACTTTTCATACCGACCCCAAAATTCGAGCATACAATATATAAAAAACCTTGAATACCTAAAATCTACTTACATGTCTTTGTCCGACTTCATAAATGAATTAAATGACACATACTCTTTGGAACGGTGACAACCTAACTTATTAGTACACAGAGCGTAAATAGATAATAAAAGAGCATTGAAAAGATGTGGTTACTACGAGAAAATGTGCCCATCATCATTCATCATCTTTACTTTCTAACTGCGCTAAGCTAAATTATTCAGGATTCTGCGATGTGACAACAACTATATTTTAAACATTCTGCATAGGCTCACATGCTGGTGCGACAAGATTTTCTTGTAATTAGACAATTTTTAAAAGCTGTTCCACGTATGTTATTCGTAAACAAATTCTCTCATTTTGTAGGCAAAGTATAACTTGGCCATCCATATAATGTTAGTTCATTACTGTTACATGTCCTTTTCTTGCAAAGAAATAAGAAAGCTGCTCTCAACAACTAACTACAATTTCTAATTAACATGGACACTACCATTTTAGCTTAGGTATTAGTATTACCAAGATAAGTCGAGAACCAGTTCTCAACTTATCTTGATATTACCACAGCACAGCTAGGTAAAGTAAATAAAATAAAGCTATGTTACTTACCTATCCAGCCCCTGGCTGGGATATTGCAACAGTACTTCCAGCAGAACTCTTCCATAAATGATGAATATTTTAATAATCCTAAATCCCTTCGTAGCCACTAATTTTGAAAGGTTTACTTTTCTAATATTGACACAAAGTTGAGGTTAGTATAATTAATCATTCATAAATGTTTCGTAAAGGTGGAAATAATTAAAGTAGTGACGCTCAAACAATGTTCTGATATCATAATTTTGAATTTTGATTTGTAATTTTAAAATGAATAGAAAAATGAAATTGATTCAGCCTTGATTTTAAGCATCATTTTATATGACGGTGAGTGCTGTGCAAGGAGCAAAAAATTGCACAAAGCTGTCGTGGGCTCTGGTGGTACATTTTAAGTCATGATGATTACCGATTCGACTATGTAGGTCCATAATGTAATTTTGCAGCTTCCAGAACTATGTAGTTAACCGAGGTATCCTCAAAATCCGGTAAGTGCAGCACAACAGCACAATTAGTATGGCTGCTCTCTTCAAGCACATTTCTACTAGTAGGCAGACAATAGCTGTGGCAAGGCCTGCTCCTAGTACAATAAAAATTACAGTAAAATCTTTTCCGGTTGATGTAAAGCGAGGCCGTGTCCAAGTCCCGTTTGAGAGAAGACCTTCTGTCCTCGCAAAATGCATCCTTGTAAGAGAAAAGGAGTCTAGGATGGACACCCACCTCGATATTATACCGGAGTCCCTCAGCCTTGCAAGTCTATCAATATATCCAGGGGAGACAAGTCCATGAACAAAAAACCGAAAGGTAAGTCCTGAGAAGGACTCCTTAATGATATAAGTTTTAACATTTCCATCATTTATTGCATACTCGGGAACGACGTGGCGCTGGAGAAGTAGCGCGGTTCTGTTCCTCTTGCATTTTCCCAACAATCCCATAAGCCTCCTTTCGTAAAGGTAAAATATGCGTCTTTTGAGTTTGTTTGAAGCCCATGCCTGCATAATTTGGTTCCAAGTGAAACTGGGGTTAACTGCTACAGCTTTAACCCAGGCTACTGCTTCGGCTATCAGCATTCTGGGTTTAAACCACTGAGTATGATAGCTGAGCGTTTTATATAATCTTAACTCTGTACTGCTCTCATATGTTCCATTCAACGAATCCCAGGAACGATCTACTCCAATGAATGAGTATGCAGTCATTGTATACCCATGCATGTAAACATCAGCGTGTTCCGATTTTCCCCAAGACTGTTCTTGGCTGGCAAGAAGAACACTATTGGTGACATTAAAAATATCATCCGATATTGTGCAAATGTACAAGCCCGTCTCAATTTGAAATTTGTCCTTAACCAACTGCTGGAATGTTTCGTATAGAAGTTTTTTGCGGGGAAGGACCATGTTGTAAATGTTGTCATTTTTGTATGCGTTACTTAAAATGGTTCCCAACACAAGAAATATTCCGAATAGAACTCGAATTGAGGGCTCCATTGCAAAGGTGCATTGGGAGAATGGATCACCCTGCTCTACGAGTACCTTTAGGCTGGAAAGAAGCTTAAAAGTTCTGGACGGCAGAGGATGGGTAGTTTTCCTTCGTAATTTTGAAATAAAATGGGTGAGGATTTTGTGGGTACACGCAAGGATTATAACAGAAGCTAAAATGGAGAGCCAAACTGGTACTTGGAAAACGTTGACTAACTCCTGAAAAGGATACGTAGTTTCACCTCGGGCGCCACAAGTTAATAAATGGAGGACGCTCGTAGGATTATAGAACTCAAACGGGAAGTAGTGTCGCCGACTCCTTTCGAATGAAGTTACCATATTAGGAAAAAGTTTAGGCATTCTGTATTGGTCTCTGCTTATAATGTACCAAGTCTTCCCATGCTCACACACAAAGTATTTGGAACCGAGGCTGTCATGAATGTAGGTGTAATTTTTGAAAGCAGTAAACGTAAGATGTCGCAAAATGTACTCTGGGAAGACTTTCAAGAAAATATCTTGCAACTGTCCAGGTACTCTTAGATTCCCAAACTTTAAAATGCTGATGGTGTCAAAACACCGGTTAAAGAAAAACTGATCCCATGAGCGTATCGAGTTTACTTGCCAAATGTGATAGTGCCACTGTCTCTTCCAGCTGCGAGACACTGCCCGACTAATTCTGGCTTGGTCTAACTTTAGACTAAGAAACTGTAGCGAAACAGAATGGAAAGGGTCCGGAACAGTGGTAATGAAGTCCACAGAGGTTACTCTTCCGGACGTTATTTCCGCTATGAGGAAGGCACGAATATTAGATCTCTGATAGGAGCTCCAACTCCGCAAGCTTACTCGAAGGTACATTTGATAAATCCATTCTGTGACAAAAGTCTCTTTTATTATAACCGAAAGCTGCTTCCACCTGAAATCCTCTACATAGAACAAATGAACCGTTGGAACTGTGCTTGGCGTAAATACTTCAAAAAATTTGTATGTGTTTTTGTAGTTCCACGCAGGGGGAAATTCAAATCCCCAGAAAAATCTAACGTATTCCCCTTTGAAATGCTTCAAAAGCCACTTTACTACGGAACTTGAATCCCAATAGTTTAAGGGTGGTGGAAATATGTCTGCGCTTATTTCACAGTTTTGAGGCTTGGAACGGGAGACATACCAAAAACGGTCCAATTTGGCGCAGCTTTGGGAATAGTCTCCTTCCTTTCTTGTTTTAGGGTCAGCGTAAAACGGACAACTTGTCAGGAGTTTCTCTGCGTTGCTTTGATTTGTATTCCTGTCCAGCGTCCATGTCAATTGAGTGCGTATACGTGGCGTAGAAATCAGAGGGTCTTCGATGACAATCGGGATTGGTTTCCTAAGAATAACTGGCTGGTGAAGTTTTGTCAGATCGACTCCCATAAAGTTTGTGACGAGAAGGAGACAGTTACTTCCTTCAAACTCGTTTAATCCACTAAGCTCTACGTAGCTTTTAGAAATATTCCAATAGGAAAATGCGTAGTGCCAAAGGTGACGTATTACCCAACTATTCGCTACTGTGTGAACCTTTGCTGAAGGTATGGAATTATTGGTTCCATTCGTTATCTTAAAAGTGCACCACACCAGAATACAAACCATTCGCAATGCGTGAAGGTACATTTTTGAAATTTCATAACATTACAAATTTATCTATGATCAGGAAGCAGAAATCGCCAAATCACGTATCATGAACAAAATTATTTTCCCAAATAAAAATTATACGAACAGTCCACGACGTAAAAAACTTCCTTGAAAGAAAATCGACGGATAGGGATGCCCGCAAATGTCTTTTTCTGTGTATTGTAATCAGGAATTGTTATGCCAATGAAAGTGTCAGCATAAGTCTTCCGACTACATTATTTTAAATGGAAATATCTATTCATTCCCTTCTATATTTCACTATTCGGTACGTATTAAGCTGAGCCAAATATCTCAATGTCATTTATAATTCAGTACAGAAAGAGCCAAGGTCAACGAAAATATTTAGCCGATAACAAACTTTTGAGCATTTTTGCTACCTTCGCTTTTTGAGCCTCTGTCAGTTGTTTTTAGTGCCATCCAAAGTATGAGGAATTCAAATCCTTAAAATTTCATTAGGTTTGCATCCCTGTAAACTTCATTTTCGCTTTGCATACTACCTGGTGACAAATCATCGAAAACTTAGCTTGCGCTTATAACGGAGAGCTAGCATTAGTCAGGTACTTCTATTGTATTTATTATTTATTCAAACTTTCTGAGCATACGATACGTAAAACAGGCTTGAATACCTAAACATTATTATATTAACTTTACAAGTCCTCCTGGTCTAGGTCCTACTTCACCAATGATGCCCCTTGAAACGGCGATGATAATAGTAATTTTTAGTTGACTACGATAAAATGTGGCCACCATCATCTGCCATTATTATTCTCATCAGTCAATATTCTGTGTTACTGCAATAAACGGTGTAGTTAAGAAAATAAATAGGTTACTATTGTCGGAACAACAAAGAAAATTTGACCCCCAATAGTTCAAATCCCCAGACGTAGTTTGCCCGACCCCTTGCTGGTACTACGCCAAATAATAGAGTTTCTACGCCTAAAACCCAACAAAGAACCCCAGACGACGGGATGAACCTTGATGAAAACGCCAGAATTCTTTCACCGTAGACCTGCGAACAGCGTCACAATATGGAACATCCAGTGCAGGGCTGACAAAGTTTGGTTGAAGTTTTTTGCAAGTCCGAAATCTCTCACAATTAGAAGGTCAGTTTTTTGTAAATTTAACTTTACAATTGCTTTTACATAATCCTTTGCAAAAGTCTTTAGCTTAACAAACTGACAAAGCCAAAAAAAGTTCACTGGAGTTATGTGTAAGCAGGATATCACTTCTTTAAAAATATTCAAAAATCTAGTATAAAAGAGGCAAGCAGAGCAAATTTCTGTATCAGTTTGCTTCCACCCAGCCTTTCAAAACTTTATCCGTTTTCAGTTACTCGTGGTTCTCCACAACTACTACCATCACCATGTCCAGACTCGTAAGTATTTTCAGTTTATATTTTATTCTAAGAAATTATGCAACAGTTCAATTGAAATTCCTGAGTATTAAAAATTCACATTCTATTTTTCCAGTTTGCTGTTCTTCTTCTTGTCGCTATGGTTGTTGCCATGACCGCCGCTATTCCAAGACCAGAGGCTGCTCCTTCTCCAATTCCATATGCTGCTCCAGCCCCACAATACTACGGCTATGCTTTCTATGGGTAAAAATTTTACATATGACATGTAAAACTTGTACGCCAAAAATTTGGCCTGCTAACTTGATTTTCCAAACAAAATTGCTAGAATGACATTTTTTGTAAACCGACATCCTTATAAAAAATAAATATAGTAACAAGTCATTCATAACCCATTCGTTGAAAATTTTTAATTGCATTGAAATTTAAAAATAGTTCTCAGAACCTAATGTTAGTCTTAGGTACGTAACTAAGCTAATAAGCTAAACGTAATAATTCCCACTTAGGTTTCATTTGAATTCAAGGAGCAAAATTTAATTGGAATTGGAGGTGCGGGCTACCATCCATCGTGCGACCATCTGAGCTACACCCCCAATTATTGATAGTGTCATTTGGTAATTGAAGCATTAAAATGCTGAGCGAGCCTCTGTAATCATCAATAGTCTCTATTTATAGCTGTGTGAAGCATTAAAATGCTGAGCGAGCCTCTGTAATCATCAATAGTCTCTATTTATAGCTGTGCTTTTAACAGGCACCTATAGCGAGCGCTCTACCATCTGAGCTACACCCCAAAATGTTAGATATATGTCGCAAAATTAGATATATTTAAAGCTACTCAAATAGGCCTTTGAAGGTCCTTATCCTATTAAAATGGAATTATTGCCCTACCCTTTACACGCCTTCTCAAATCACAATCCATAGTGCAATTGATGACCAGTTCTTGTTTTTGTCCTTTAGAGAGAGGATATACATATAGGCAGTACATTACAAACGTACAACGTACAGTAACTTAACTTGACAAGGAATCGCCTACTTGCAAGCTTAGAGCCATCCTACATTTAATCTATCTAAATTACCTTTGAAGTACCCATTCTTACTAAAAAAAAAGAAATCAGGAAGATTCCCGATGTATTCGATGGAGCTATAATTTTAATTATACATATACCTAGTAGCCAAACATCAGAACTATCTATTACAATCTTAAGGATAATCAACACATTTAGTGCATAGGGCACAGGTGAATTCCCATATTTTCTAAAACTAACATTTTAGAAAGTTTTTTAAAGTTAAAAATATCATTTATTATGCATACTATTTTAGAAAGAGAATTTTGAATATTTTGAATATTTTGAATATTTTGTGCAAAAAAATAAATTGCCCTAAAATATTTTTGAATACATATTAATTTAATAAATATGAACAAAAATTAAAATAGGTAAATCTTCACTATATAAATCCATATTTATCAAATCATATTTCAGGACACGACAAAGGATACACAGCTTCTACGAACGCAAGCACGCACCCCACGCTGATATTTTATTTGATGTACCTAGGCATGTCTTCATATCTTCTCCAGTACCATAGCAGCAATGAAAAGCAAACACTTTTTGTAAAAAGTGATAATAGGATGATGACAATAAGATTTTCTGGAAGGATTTATACTTGATATTCTTATAGGAGAGTCGTAAGTGATTTTGTGGTCTATAGTTGACTGACACTATTTTTATTTTATTGCATTTCTGCTTACCTTGAAAATATTTTGCAAGGCTGTACAAATCTGAGTGCAGTTTTCTTTGAAAATTCTTTTGAAAAAACATTTTGCAAATAAAAAATCTCCGTCAGTCAGCAAGGTCAGATAATTTAATTTGCTACAGCTAGTACACATCTGAATTTCTTTTTTTGTAAATACTTATTTTGTAATACTTTACATTTCATGAACTGACAAAGCCAAAGACAATTTAAAATCCAGTATAAAAGAGGCAAACATGGCAAATTTCGGCATCAGTTTGCTTCCACCCAGCCATCCAAAACTTCAGTTTTCATTTACTCGTGGGTCTCCACAACTACCACTACCATCATGTCCAGACTTGTAAGTAATCTTCAAAGTTCAAGTATACCCTTTCTAATAAATATAGCGCATTCCAAGAGTGCTAAGGGAGACATTATTTTTTCAGTTTGCTGTTCTTCTTCTTGTCGCTATGGTCGTTGCCATGGCTGCCGCCGTTCCAAGACCAGAGGCTGCTCCAGCTCCTATTCCATACGCCGCTCCAGCCCCACAATACTACGGCTATGCCATTTACGGTTAAGAAGTTTAATGTCTCACTGCTTTGCCCTCAAACGGCCATAGAACAAAATTTTGAATTGGATTTCCCCGACAAACTTTGTAAATATGACATTTTTGTAAAGCAACATCATTGCAAAAAGTTTAAATAAATTTGTAAGTCATATCACCAAAAATCCATGAAATTGATTTACTATTTAATAGTAATTGCTAGGCAGTTGCTACGTAATTACAACAACTAAATTGGCATTTAGCACAAACGAACATGCCATTTACTCCGGCAAATACAAACTACCAATAAACCTCAATTATCACTATTCTCGTTTTTTTCTTTCGACTCCACCAAATTTCTACCCCGAATCCGACTCCCCCTAAAAATAATCCGAATGCCCATATCAGAAAAATTTTTGCAATTTTTTTCTCCAGTCGAAGTGGGTTCACCTCGTTCTCGTTGTTTTCTACAGCAGCAGGGGATATCACTCTAGACCGATCTTGAACTCTGGATGAGTGAACAATCGCAGTTGCTTCTGCATCCCATCTCATTTGAATCCCAGTTTGCAGTAAATACTGCAGTAGTTTCGCTACCCGACCGTTATCTGGCGGAAGCACGCCACAAAATTCCGCTCCAAAGGAGAAAGTCTCTTTTCCCAAGTAGCACTCCCTATTTCGTCCCCTTCCGTCATTTGTTTCCCTCTGTCGGTGAATATACTGCTTTACCTCATGCAGCCAGTTTACAACTATTGGCCACATAGTAATCACAGAAATTTTATCTCCAAACCCCAGCTTGTCGAGAAATTCCGTTGGATTTTCTCGCACAATTCCTCCCAAAACCATATTCCGAAATAGTCGCGTTTCTGGGCTGAGATGAGAATTATTTTCGTTGTGAGCTGCAAAATGCCTTTTCATCTCATCTGATAACATCTGGATGCTCTGGAGTAACGTGTAATTTTCTCTTTCAAGATCAAAAATGCTGGAAAATGTTTCATCTTCTGGAGGGCTAATTAGATGGCTTGTGAGAGATCCAGTATAGTAATTTACAAGGATGCATGCGTTCATCATCCATATCACGAATAGCACACTTTGCACCTGTCTCCCAGAAGCACTCTCGGAGAGGAGAGTTGAAAGCACTAAAACGGCGCCTGCGGTAAAACCCCAAAGAATTTCTCGGGGAAAGTGGCGCGCTACTAGGGCGCTCACAGTAATCATCGAAATCAGCAAACAAATCCAAACTGGAGGCTCAAATGGATCTGTGAAAACTGAAAATGAGAGGAGGCGCTCTTCTTTTTTGTGTTTCACATCGCAGTAAGCAAAGTTGAAGGAGCGAGGAACTGTTTGGATAAATATGGGGAGTTTCGAGCTATTATTGGAAGTGGTTAAATTTGAGTAGTATAATTTCCAAAGATTTATGGTAGTCCTGTCCCACAAGTCGTTGGAGTACAGAAGAGGGAATAGAAGTGGATCTGGGCTGTGCTGGAGAAGCCAGCGGCTTTCAGATATGATTCTGTAAGGAGGAGCAATTAACGATTTATTGAGGGTGGACGCCACTTCATTAAAAAGCAGAATAAAGCAGGTGAATTCGCTTGGACGTGGTCTAGTCGCGTTTCCATACAAATCTCGCATTCGAGGATAGGAAGTAAGGACGGTATCAATTACTTGCTGAGTTATGTAGTAAAAATCTAAAATAAGTGCACTTTTGTGGGAAGTTTCCACGCAATCCAATCCAAATGGAAATTGGGATATAAAGAAAAGCCAAAAAATTGCTTTCTCCATTGCTTAAAGGGAAACGTAACGACGAAACTGTGGACTAAATTAGAACAATTTCAATAGAAAAAATAAAGAGTAGATAGAAGCACTGTACTCTTTGATACGAATGGGTCTCCAAATATAAGCGACAGTTTTTATTTAGTTGTTTTTGTTTAGCTGACGATTTAGCTAGCTTATTTAAACCCCGTTTAAAGTGACATCCCATAGACATTAATGAATGTGGTTAGCAAATCATTATTGCGAAATATCTGATAGGCAGAGGCATGAAAGGTAGTGATTAGGAATTCGCGACAATTGTAGCTATAAGAATAAAAGTTGACGTTGATGTACTTATCTTACGATTCTACACAGTGCTATTTGATTTTCTAATGTGTACGGTACAACCCACATTGTGCTAAAAATAAATCAAAAAGATGACAAGGTCACCTTACATTTTGAAGTAAGTTTGCGAGGCCAATTGCATGTTATTTTCACATCAACAAATTTAGTAATTTAGAAATTACATTTTGCTCCTTACACCGCTAGCTATTTCAAGGATACGATCTTAAATTAGCTTCTTCCCTAAATCTGCGAATACTCTAAGCAAAATCCAGTGTTTTCAATGTCTGAATGTTCTCCTTCCATTCCTGTTCCTGGAGCGCTTGGATCCACTATGGCAGACAGGTAGCACATACAACTTTGATTTTTAGGGTCGTTTCCTACACATGTACAGTCCCACCCCGACGGAGCTGAATTCTCACATGTTGGGATGCAGTTAGCGGGGTCTGCCACGGAATTTTCAAATTCTGGTAGTGGCATTTCGGGATATTCTTCATGTATTGGGTCAAAGATTTGTTCCGCTATACACATACAGACTTGGTTCGGGGATGCACCGACACAGTGGCAAATGAATCCAGGGTAGTTTACGCATTCTGAAGCACAGTTATGGGGATCTATTGGAATATCGAATTCAGGCGGCGGCGGTGTAATCTCTTTTTCATCAAAGTTCACCAGCAACTCGTATGGAATTCGGGCACCTGTAAAACGTCATTTCTGAAGTTACTCATATTCATAGTTGCTTAAAACAGCATCTTACCATGAAGGGTAATTAAATAAACTAATTACTAATGATACATATCAGTACGCGCACCACACTCGCTTGTCATCTGCGGAAATCTGTCACAGACTCTTTCGCCTCCTTTAACTTGCACAAAATCCGTTAAGCAGCCACCGGTTTCAGAGCCAGTCGGGTGGGGAGTGATTATATCAAATGCTGTGGACCCTTCTTCTAGATTCCTGCAAGTTTGCCATCGTATTTTTGAACTGGAATAATGTGGCCTCACACAAACACTGTAGCGCTGATTATTTTGCTGCTGTCCCCCAAAGTCAAAGCTTTTTACGACACCGGTTGTTTGCGTGAAGTACTGTAGGCAGTGGCCCGGAGCTCTTACCGTTGACCCACATGCAATCCTCGTAGCTACAATTTTGTAGGAGCTGTAAGTGTCCACCAACATTGGAGTCACTTCAAT
The DNA here is from genome assembly GCA_027744115.1 of Acrocyrtus sp. NNG-2020. Taxonomy (NCBI): domain Eukaryota; kingdom Metazoa; phylum Arthropoda; class Collembola; order Entomobryomorpha; family Entomobryidae; genus Acrocyrtus; species Acrocyrtus sp. NNG-2020. The sequence continues at coordinate 1,813 of JAHZND010004551.1, read as the reverse complement.
GTCCTTGTCTCCAAAAGTTAGGTGCACTGGGGAAATATGAGACACAAAAAATTTATTAATTATATAAATTTTCAATTTTCTCCCGGGTATGTAATTTATTTATCGTTTTGCTGACTATGCTGTCCAGTTAGGTTCCCGCATGTTGTGAAGTCCTCGCCAGCAGTAAAGCTATTTTTAATATGGAGACGGTCTCTGTCACAGTCCCCTATAAAGTTTGCCGATGTTGTGGAGAATGCCACGAAGTTCAGATGAATTTGGCAGATGTTGCTTACCTATAAAAGATAAATTTAATTTAGTTATGTTATCGCCAGCCACAGCCTTCCATTTAAATATTGCATGCTACCTTCCTAAATCTATAAGAACAGGGAGTAGAAGTCTGTCCCGATGGTGGCGACAGTAATATTGTCACCTGGTGATTTACCACTACAGACGATTTTTGTGAGGAACATTGTACCACGTCTGAAAATTCCAAACACTAAAAATTCCTTCAAAATTGTATAAAATTTTTTATTACAAATATTTTATAAAGCATTGCTATAATTCACCAGCAGCTTTCCCATAAATAATTGTATGTGAAAGAGAGCAGATGAGGACGACAACGCTCCAAAAAGAAATTGGGCGATCAGTTGGCTCATTTTTTCCAAAAATGAACTTCATTTTCAGACTTTTTTCACTAATTGACTGTCCAGGTTTTGACTGTCCTGAAAAGTGTTTAATTCTGACACTCTGTCCACAGTTTTTATGCTGCAAAGTTGTAAAATTTGCAGCAAAAAGCAAAACATTTTCTTAAACCAATGGAATCTATGCAGATAATAAAATAAGGGAAGTAGCAATAGTGAAAGTAGCATAAGTAATCCGAATACAGAAACTATAATGCAAATTACAAAAACAGCATTTAATACTTTACTTTAAAGTGCATTTTTTAAAATGTCAGATGCTCTTTACAATTTTATTTTCTGGTTTAAGCTGTAATATATGATCACACCATGCTAGCTGATATTCGTATTGATGCTGCTCCCATTTTCCCAATTCCACATTATTTTCCACTGACGACATCGCGATTCCTATAAACTGGAAAATTATGTAGAGAAGCAATAAGAAAATTTATTGCATGTTATATAAGTTTTATAAGTAAGACCTGTCAATCCGCTGTGGTAAAACATGAAACGGTTTATCCCAATTGCTGTTTAATTTGAGAAAATAAAACTTGGTCAAACGACGCAAATTAAAAACGAGATGATACTTTTTGTGACAGATGATACTTGCTCATAATATGGATTACTACTTTTTTGTTTACTTTCATGAGATCATCTGAACATGCTTTTGCATCGAGGCTAGACATTTAGCCTAATAAAGCTGTTGCTTACAGAAATATTATATAGCCCTGTTGTTAAGGTTTCCAAAGCTCTAATTGGTGTTCTCGGAATTAGGACTTTCCTGGAATTAACCTTCATTTCCGATCTTTTTTATTAATATGAACATACCGCTTTGCTTATTCCATGCTGTCAATCCATGCCAATATTGACTAATTGCTTAATTATCTAACTGATTTAACCCAATTAGGAGCTTATATGGTTGTCAATTAAAAACGGCTGGCGAGGACTAACGCAACATCACTGAAAAGTTACAAGTGGCCAAAATCGGACCCGTTTTCTTGGTCGTATGCGAAAATCGTTGCAGACTGAATTTTAAAAGCTGGAATCACGATGACGCCTTGTCTGCCGTATTCCCGTGGAGCGCTGATAATTTTACTCGGTGGATGTTTTTCTCTTCTACAAATCTGCACTGCGGAGGTGCTTCTCCAAGACGGTAA
>JAHZND010004550.1:0-20884 GCA_027744115.1 Acrocyrtus sp. NNG-2020 | reverse complement strand
CGGGCAATCGAGTGTCTTCCGGCATGAACAGACCCTCTTCGTATATTGAATGCCCGCCCCGACCGTTGTTGTGCTCAAAGTCACCCGTGATTACCTGTTGGAAAAAGGCCATTAGTAAAGTTTGTCGAAAAATTTCATTATCATGACACAATGGTCTAGAATCTAGATAATTGGGATTATAACTCTCAAAATCGTAAGATCAATAAAGTAGGCTACTTACAGACTCTCCTTTCCAACATTGGAACACTACACACCCCTGAAAGTGAATAAATTTAAAAAACCGTGTAATGTTATGCATACATGAATTTATCTAGTCAGTTGGCAATAGTAAAGTAGAAAAATATTTACCGGAAAACCAAATCCCCTCTCTTTAGTCGTCAAAGCTTTGAAATTTTCGCACATTTTGGGTGCAACATCGGGTCGGGTTTCTATAATTATGCGTCCGAGCGGAACGCCCTGGATGTCCATGTCGAAGTAGAACCGGGGTCCCCCAACACTAATGAAAGCAAAGTTTATACGTTTACAATCACATTGTTAAATTGTTGTCCATTGTCATTACATTTATTGCAAAGATTCCACCTCAGAAGGAGGCAAAATAATAATACGTACCTTTGTAAACAAAGAGAGTTGGGAGAGTACTTGGGCGGTGAAATTAATGCGCTTTGGGACTTCAGTCCTCCATTCCCGTTTGTATAACCAAAGTTTGATAAACCTAGTTTGGCTGACGTGTAACTGTGGATTAGCTTTAGCGCTTCAGTATTCGGCGATGAACCACAGGCGTGCAGGGGCGATACCTGTGTACACAGAAATAATACACATATTAGTAAATAATTAAGCATTCGCATACTACGGGATGCCACATCCACATCAAAACAACGAAAGTAACGGGGAATCCGCATGACTCACCATCGCTCGGAACAGAACGCCCTCCAGTTGTTGTTTGCGACAGGCTGAAAAAATAAGTGAATAACCAATATTAATAACCATTCTTTTTCTAGCTTATTCTATTAAACGAATTCTTGTCGAATTTGTCGCCAAAAAAGCAATTCATTCATGTCTTCCTTTCATAAGTAATAAGTAGACAACTTACTCAATGAGCTAATAAGGGCGGACAAATGCGATAGCGACTCTGAGTTTCCGTTGGCAAGGGACTTGCGTGCTGTTCAAATTAAACAGAAACACTTAGCTAATTAGAATGTTTATCCAAGGGATTTAGATTTCAATCGGACGGAGGTTAGTCTTACCCGAGGTAAGGAGGTCTTGAACCTGGGGCAGTTCGGCGAAGAAACAGACGCCAGACATGAGGTCTTCTTCGAGATCCTTTTTGGCTTGGCTCAACGCTTCAATTACTTTGAGAACCAAATCTTGTTGTTTCCTTTCGCACCTGTACACCTCATTCAACAACTTCCCCAGATTCAGCGTCTCAGCCTCCAGGGTTGCCGTCAGGGTTTCAGACATCTCCTTCAACGATCTTGCGTTATGACCCCTAGCTTGGTGCTCCTAAATAATAAAAGCATAATGGTACATCATTAGCATTTGAATCACTATCACATCACCTTTCATGACTACGCAATCTTATTCCAAATATTTACCTGAGAGCACACCCGGCAAAGGCCCTTGGAACAAACTTCACACCAACAGACATGGGGCATGGCGTGAATGACACAGGCCGAGGTATTATTGCCCGTTCCGTTTGTCAGGGCTCCATTGGTAGTAACATTATTTTCGTCGACTCGCCATGCGGTTCCCACAAGATTTAACAGGGAATCCGCCTCGTCCTCAGACCACCCATTCTTCTCCTCCGCTGCGCTTCCCATAACCACCTCCACGACTGCTTTATAAATATGCGCTTTCTCCAACTGCAAGCAAAATTCGTTACAAAAACATACAAAATTATTATCCACTTATTAATTTCATTTACAAAACTCCACAACTCACTTCTCCCCAAAATCTTTCCTACACCTCCTCATATCCAGCCTCCACAATTCCAAACCCTAATATCAACTTAAATCAAATCCCTCTCAATAAACTTTATTTTTTTTCTCCTCTCGTGTCAATAGAAACAGCAAATGCCAATGCCTGATCCCTAAAAAATTCACATATAACAACTTCCGGTTCCACTCTCCTTCCCCCAATCACATTCCTATTTCCTCTCCCAATTAGGCGGGACACACACGGCACCCTGCCAAAAAAATTTTTTCCAAACCTAATTTATTTAACAACAATCCCTCCTACCTGTCAACTACTCCTCTGTTTACCAGCACATGCTCTATATTTACTAACACAGTTATTACTTATTAACCCCACCATTAAAACTCCATTTATTTATTACCTAATAGTAAACAACAACATGCATTTTTATAAACAAAAATTTTTGTATTTTTTTTTCACCGCACCGTATTATTTAGCGTATCGCACTCCTGTTGAAAAGGCATTTATGCAAACTGGCAAGCACTCCACATTTACCATTTCCCTGTGAACTGCTCTCACGTACTTTTACGCTTTCACTACCACCTACAACTGACATGTCCAGCGGAAAGGATGATGCATTTTAAAAGCCCTGCTTTATTTCATCCAGCCTCCTTCAGCTTCAGCGAAAAAAAAAATTGAGCGGGAGCTCAGCAATGCATGCGAGTAGCAGTGGAAGTAAAAGCGCTAAAACGCTTCTCCTATCCATACATACATTTTCCCCTTTTTTTCACCTCTTCTCTTCTCTAGCTCTAGCAAAGCCCTACCACGGAACAACTTCTTTTCTCGCTCTGTTAATACGTAATACCTATTCGCCACCGTCACCAATCTTTTTCTTTGTACCCAAACTACCAGAGAATAAGCCCATTTCTTTCCTTATTAACCTATCCCACAGTAAACATATTTTTTTTCTCCCTGTCCATTTCAATCTTTTCCATTTTAATCACAATCGGGATATGATCATTCATGGAAGCTGACTTGTTTGGTGTATATATGGAAAAGCAAAGGTATTTTATCTTGGGGAAAGGGAACAATAAAAAAATTAGGATAGTCCACGGAACAACTTCTTTTCTCGCTCTGTTAATACGTAATACCTATTCGCCACCGTCACCAATCTTTTTCTTTGTACCCAAACTACTAGAGAATGAGCCCATTTCTTTCCTTATTAACCTATCCCACAGTAAACATATTTTTTTTCTCCCTGTCCATTTTCCATCTTTTCAATCTTTTCCATTTTAATCACAATCGGGATATGATCATTCATGGAAGCTGATTTGTTTGGTGTATATGGAAAAGCAAAGGTATTTTATCTTGGGGAAAGGGAACAATAAAAAAATTAGGATAGTTTTTGGTGAGTCAGTCGGGACAGTGACTCGCTACCAACAAGGTATCACAAGACGAGAGGTCTCGCGTGAGAGCTCCAAAATAAATATATACATTACCGAAATTATATAAGGGGGAACTGAAGGAGGAAGTGCTATGTTGACTATATCAGTTTTTTTTTGTTCTGGAGAAAAAGCGTGAATGTGAACTGTGAACGTGATCAGAAGACTATAAGAGAAAAATATCCCTATGTAAACACATACTACGGCTACAGCTCCCGACAGTTTTTTTATAGCTTTCACTGGAGAGGAAAAAAAAATTTTCCTTCCAGTCTTCCAGACCGAGAAAGAGAAGCTAAAGTTAAGTACCTACGATACCAGTGAACAAACTCTCTTTTTTTACGATATAGCGCCGTAGACAAGGGAAAGTGTGGAATTCCCGGTGACTCAGTCACTCAACCCGGGTGTTTCCTCCGCCGCTATAAAAAAGTATTATTATAGTGGATATGTGGATATCGTGGAAAGAAAACGAGACTACTCACTCTCTCCTTCCTCCTATTGTACACTTTTTCCAGTGATAAGGGAAAGTTGTATGCAGAAAAGTGTTATATAGCGATTCTCCAGGAGCAATATTCCTTTCCTACCGACACGACGAGTACTACCCGGAGAAATAAAAAAATACCGTTGTACTGGAGTCTGCGCAAACTGCGAATATTCACCGAAAGACGACAAGACAGCAAGAGCAAGCAAAAAAGGACCGGTGTTGCATGGAACATGGAATGAAAAAATGTGAAGACTGAAGGTATAGTAAAAACCCAAAGTTCCTTTTTTATCCTGTCTCTGTATCTACATAAAATTGTAGCCACTATGACTATAGTCCAATATCTATAGTCTTTCTTCCTATAGATAGTCAAATAGTACTTTCCCATTCCGAATTTCATCATCTTTTCTCTTTAAAAAAATGTCTGTCTAGATAATATTCACTTTCCTAAGATAACTGATAAGCAAAATTTGTCTTCTAAAAATAAGCTTAATTTTTTTATGGCATGAGCTTTATCTCTCCTCTTGTTTAACTAATTTACTGCCTGAGCGAAAATAGTGAGACTGTATGTTGACACTATCTTAAGGTAGTAGCTAATTAGGCATGTCATCTAAAGTCATTATTTAAATGTCCTCAACACCCAAACACAAATGCGTGAACGTACACAAAAGGTGTAAAGTACCTATTGTGGGCTGACTTATTACTCGCCGTGGATATTGCTGAAGAAGGCTCTTCTCCCGCCTTCAATATTCCTTCTTCATGAACAATGAACAAAGTGCACAAAAACAGCTTCTTCCCTATACAGCACGCTTTTCAGGAAATATTTAATCTTGGCTCTAAGCAAACTGTCAGTTCCTTGTTTTAATTTCTCCTCCACACGGGGACAACTCCACTAATTTGCTTGATTGAATACTAAAGTATGCTGAGGATACACTAAATAAATTCTTTCCTTCCACACATGGACTTGACTTCACTGTACGAGAAAATACCTTTCAGTACTTCCAATTGAAAAAGTTAATTAAGAATAGTGAGGATTAAAAAGAGTTGAGTTTTATTTCATGAATGAGGAACAATGGAAGGGAGGGAAAAACTATGTGTTATCCTTATTATTACACCGGCTTTATATATAACACTTGTAGCCTGGCACATAGCAATGATAGAGCGAGCACGGAGAAATGAAAATGCACCCGAGAAGGTGGAGAAGCCACACCAAAAAATGAAGGGATTTTAATGTAGAAAATCGCACAGGATATTTAAGTCCATTCCTTAAAATGTATTTTTTAGGGCTATGGCTATATGCATATAAAGAATAATACCCCTAAACGCTCCCTATACGGATCCACATTGGAGACACGAGACACCACACAGCATTATATAAGAGGAGTGTGGAGAGCGGAGAAGGAGAGGAGAGCAGACAGAAAAAAAATCCTTTTTATTCCTTTTCGCTAAAAATTGTAATTTTAAAAAATCCCTTGAACAAACCTTTAAAACTTGTTGAAGGCCCAAAAATATTTTCGGACCGGTAGGAGGTGACTACTTGTGACAAGAAGAAATGTCATGAACTGTTAAAAAAGGTCACGGGAAATTAAATATTAGTTAATTCACCACCACACCACCGCCACTATTTAGTACTTTGCTCTATTCACTCGCACTATTTTTTGTCCAGTAGTATACGTGCTAAGAGTCGTGTTCCAAGTGGTGGGCAAGGGATTGAGCGATCCTGTCCTGTATGTCTCTCCCATCATCGCCTATCCTCGAAGAGGTTGAAAATACATTTTTTGCTTGCGTCTATGAAGCCACCACCACATCCACCATCATCATTTTTACTATGAGAGTACTACTTATTACTACACTACTCACTCACACCGCACAACCAGCAACGTTTTCGCAGAAAAAACGTAGTTTGTTATATCAATGAGTGCACCACCACCTCACCTCAGACGGTAGTGCAGGAGGAGTAGTGTAAAAAGCGCTTTTTTGGGAGTGTACTTCTCCTCGTGTGAGTTATATGAAAGGGAGCAGCAGCAGCGTGGCGTCACTTCACCAAAAATGCACAAAGCAAATGGGAAAATGCTTGCCTCCTCAGAGCATGTCATGATGATACGGATACGCTGTACTGTGGGTGACCACGCACGTAAGAGTTGTTCTGCTAAACAGCTCGCACAAAAAAAGAGCGGCTTAGCAGCACAGCACCGCGACAAGGAAAACTTTTCCACTGAAGAGCATCTACCGGTGTCTGGTGTATGATATTGTGATATCGATGAATGAATAGTGAGTAGAGAACGTGAAAGAAGCTTCGTGTATAAAAATTGCGTAAATGAACTCAGAGTGTGGTCTTCCTGAAAATTAAGAGATTATGATGACTAAGACCCTAATCATTATTGACCTTTAAATGGCAAAACTCCTACTTGTAAAAATCGGTAATATTTACATGTAGCATGGTCAAATCGTACCTGCAGAATACGAATCCGAAGTTTAATTTTGATTTTGACGAACAGATCCGCCATTATTAACTGCTGAAGTCAAAACCATGTTTTGAAAATGTTTGCTGACCTCTAGTGGCTGCTAAATGCTTACAAACCAGATTTTTTACCTCAACGGAACGACGGATATACCGCAACATTATCGTTCTTTGCCCATCCTCCCCATAAGCCTACTGGGTTCTTCTCTAAACAGTACGGAATGAGGCAGGTTGTGTTGTATGCGCAGATATAAAGGGCAATGGCAGGTATCAACGACCCAATTGATGCAAATCATCTGTAACTGTTAGTTGAGTTAGTCGTAAGTCGTTGGGATCCTTGCTACAACGTAGAGCCGCATCAGACTACAACACAAATATTTTACCTAACCTATTTTTTGATGCAAAAACAGCTTATATGTACCTAAATTAAAACAATGCCGTTTATTGTTCGGTTTGTTTTGATTATGTTACAGAAGGATATATCGACTTAGTTGAATATCGAACACCAGACCTCATGCTTAGCGGGAATATGCTCTAACTACTTGGACTACCAATTCTGTATTACTTATTATTGGCGTTTGACTACACCTGTTTTGTTTTTTATAAACAGAATTTGGGAAAGGAAGAAACCCTTTGTTGTCGTATGAAGCATAACGAAAAAAGAGCTTCCATCTTATATATCGAGTTGCACTACGTGTGCTTTTGGCAAATTCCTTGACATTTCTCCAATTACAGACCAAAAATTGGTTTCAAGAAAGCTTCTCCAATCGGAGTTACTTATTGCCAAGGCAATTGCAGACCAAGAATTTAGTCAAAAAATGATTCTCTTATCTTTCCGCAATCGGATACCGCAATCCCTTTGGATATTGCAGACAAAGAGTTTAAGTCAGACTTCTTTTAACTAGATATCACGAGGCGTAGACTCATTGAACAGGACAAGCACGAGAGGTGTGAGATCCCTAGCATCATCTTGAGTTGCCTTGTAAAAGTCAAGAAAAAAGGGTGGTGAGCGAGGCGAGATGTGGCCCAATGTCTAATACATACCTTTCGGAAGGTGCATGGAGCGTAGTACTACGTGCTTTTACGCGGCATTTACCATGTCAGCTTTTGCCGGTATAGCGCTATGTATTGGAAGCCGGTCTGTGGGACGGCTTTTACATCATACGAGGGAGATCCTAGTGATATGTCTTTGCCGAAGACATGTACATTGAAGTGGAGGCTTATATGCGCTTATCTGAATGCACGTAGAAGATGTGCGCAAAAGGGTTTTCCTTATCCATACGTGTACTACTATAGAGTGGTGTGAGCGACGCCCACATCTATATAAAACGTCTTTTTTCCTTGCTCAAACTTGCCAGCATTTATGCAGTACTGTCATGTGTAGTGGATATTTCCGCGGAAGAAGTGCTTTTTTAGCGTCCGGCTAAGCAAGCGGGAAGCTACCAAATGCATGGCGCCTTTAAGTAGTGGCCCACTTCATGCAGTCATTTCAAATAGCGATAATTACATCTTTTAACTTTCCCCGTATTGCAATTAAGTTTACCGGATTTTCACCGGAAAGTTGGCAAGTCCGTGAGGTGCACTACTTAACTTTGCATGTTCGGAAGGGAAACTGAGTTGGGGTATGGATGAAAATTGCAATTAAAATTTTGAGTGTGGTGGAGTGCGCATAGTGACCCAATGCTAAGTGCATGGAGAGATGGGAAGCAAAAGCGCTTTGTCAATGCAATTGTTGTCTTGAAAGGAACGCTGCGCTGTGGACGTGGATTGTGTGGAGGAGCTGGTTGAGGAGGACTGCTGCTGTTGCTGCAGATTGAGCGAAGTGAAATGAAAATTTTTTTGGCGAGAGAGAAAGACGAGGGGCATGTGAATGTGAAAGGAACTTTTTTTATTGCAAAAGCGTACAAAAAGTTCTTTTGCTGGTTGTGGTTGGTGGTGCTAGCTAGTGATATGGATTGGGTGATGTTGATGATGATGTCTGTTCCTTCTCCAAGTTTGACCGGGTTCAAGGCGAAATCTCGCTTTTTATGTATATTTCGTCCGGACACAGACTTTGTATGATTCTAATCCGTGAAATATCGGACGGATACAAGCCGATATGTATATCGTGCGCTATGGGCATATGGCATTTTCACTGATCTCATACGGACGCGCACGGGCCACGGGCTCAATTTGAAGCAAGCAGAGTACAAGTTCAAGTTTAAACTTTTTGACTCTGGAGGCATGTCATCAAATGGCATGAGTATAAATAGGAAGAGTTCTTTTTTTTTATGTTATGCGCGTTATGGCTAAATATTAATTTCTTGCATACACCAGCTACAAACTTATGAGCAGAAATCTCTAAAAAAATGTTTTATCTTCTGCAGCAAGCAGGACTAAAATGATTATCACTAGCACCATGCTATAATGACGCGAAACGCAGAACTTCCGTCGCGTCCGTATCCCGTTTTGTAATAAAAAAATGTAGCGTATCGTAATTTTAATTATATTAAGAAGGAGCGGAAACTGCTTTTAAATGCGAAAAAAAACTTTTTTGTTATAATACCTACATACAAAAGGCTCTCTATTATCTATGTCTATAAGTGTACCACAAGCACAATGATTTTCTGTATGTGAAGTGCCAAGTGCCGGGGAATGGGTGTGTTACATACACTAGCAGAACTTCTTGGAACTTTGGGCTTGGAAGGCTAAGGCTGCTGCTGGAGCTGGACAGCATTTTGGGTGGCTCCTTGTGCATAGTGCATGCCAAGACATGTCGAGTGGAATGCTGGAAATGTGATAAACGGCATGTCTCCAAAGTCCAAATTCCAAAAACTTTAGAGAATACTACTACTACTGCTGCATTTTCTGCTTTTATGTTTTATTTCACAGAGGCACACCCAACATCCACTACTTTTTCAAGATTACTTCAACTTAAACTGAATAACTGAGTAGAAGTTAACTGACTCTTTTAATTATCATGTAATCAGTTACTGACTTTTTTATGCAGTCAGCAAGAAAAAAAACTTTGAACTGAAACTGGCCTAAGATTTTATTATTATTTCAGTGTGATTGCTCAGCAGATACGAAGATAAAGGTCAGGGGGTAAAACTCCATAAATGTCATAGGATGTAGATGTATGTAGATAAATATCTATGAAAGCTTACACAGAAATAGGTCTAAACTCGGAGGAAATGCAATTTGTTTCAGCAGATGTGTATGGAGTAATACAGCAAATAGGTGATGATGGTGGTGGGTGTTGATGGCTTCTCGTTTTCTAAAAGAGATTCCTGTGAAGGGCTTACACTCAACAAGAGCCATCAGCACTTACTACTGCAAAAAGCAAAACGATATCTTCCTCACTTCTTCATTTTTCGAGAAGCTCCTCTCTAACAAAACAAGGAAAGAGATCGAAAAGGGAATTACCATCAAACTGAGAATTTCCCTGTAGAGAGTTCTCGTATCGCTCCTATTTAAAAGTCTATAAAAAACAAAATTATGCAGCAGCAGTTTTTCATGACTGGATCAAGTTTATGTAGTTTACCTATATCCTTGTAAATTAAGTGTATATGAAGTGCAATCTGCCAATATGGATGGCTTTTCTGCAAATCAAGTTATGAGCAGGGTTCGCATAAAAGAATAGTGTATTATTCGTAAAGTTGATGATATGATTTACGATATAAGGCAGATAGATATTATAGTTTGTCCTTTTTAAATTTTTGGCGAATGCTCCCATTGCCATTATTATATGAGCAAGCGAAATGACTATACCAAGTGAAGCAGCTTTATAACGCAAAAAATGCATGTTAGTAGTACTTTGAGCCATGTAGGATACATAAATGTTTACCTTGTAGTAAGGTAAATGCATTTTTTGTCGTTGCTCTTATATAAAAAATGGAAAATAAACTTTTAACAGCTCGCATTCTTAGAAGTGGTAGACCTGCATATCCAAGGACGTATTCTACAATGCATAATTTAGCAATAATGGAAGTATGAGATTTACCTATGTAATTTTTAAATGGAAGTGGAAAGCATAGAAAAAGGCTGACAGTATCGATATTTGCGTAGCATATAGAGTGCATAGGATTTTGGAGTACGAGTTTTTTGCAATTTGCAATTAGGTATGTTTACATAAAGTACAATGAATCAGCATGCTATATATTCCAATATGTGCACTTTCTTAGAAGTGGTAGACCTGCATATCCAAGGACGTATTCTACAATGCATAATTTAGCAATAATGGAAGTATGAGATTTATGTAATTTTTAAATGGAAGTGGAAAGCATAAAAAAAGGCTGACAGTATCGATATTTGCGTAGCATATAGAGTGCATGGGATTTTGGAGTACGAGTTTTTTGCAATTTGCAATTAGGTATGTTTACATAAAGTACAATGAATCAGCATGCTATATATTCCAATATGTGCACTTTGCAAATTTTAAAGAGCAGCCGACGAATGATGATGATGGTGATGGCTGATGATGATAACAACATATGAGCCGGGTTGAAGTTTGAGCGGATTAACTTTTTTTGTCCTGAGATGATCGTTAGCTAGCATGTGCAAAGATCCAAGTTTCAAAACAGATTTATTTAGCAAATGAGAAGCCCGGCAGTTAAATTACCACTGCTGACACTCATTGAGATGATAGTGCAGCTCGCGCTGCTGACATATATTCTGTAATCCTTCCATAAATGAGCGTAATCATAATCCTCCAATTCATAAAAAAGTTCAGTCACAAAATTGAACTTTATATTTATCTCCTTAATCAGGTATAATGTGTCACCATCAGAAGAAATTGCTCGGCAGCAGTAATATTAGTTGTTTAGGAAGTTTTTGCTTTTAATTTTCTTCATCTGTTGCATCCCCATCGCCATATGTGTAGGGCAATAAACTTACAATTTTGTTCAAATGTTCATTTCGTTTTCCGAGCACGCTGCCATTAATTCAAAGAACTGCTTGGTATTTGTATTAATTCACTCCTAATTAACATGCAGTACAAAAGGCAAGCAGAAGCACGCTCACTTGCATGATGCATGTTGTATCTGTTGCCGCTGCCACATACAGCCTACAAAAAAACCCAACATATACATATGCATTTCGGATGGAAAATTGGGTTTTAGGCATAGTCCTACAAAAGTTACTGTTACTTACTATGAGCTTTTTTACGAGAGAGGATAATCATAGAACACTTGCAGCAGTAGTGAAAAAAATTCATTCATTGGATCTTCAAAAGCGGCTGGGATGATAATGAAAAGATCAGACAAGCAATCTTTTTGTGCGCTTGGTACTCTGCTTTTTGAAGCCGTAGTCGTTTCACAGGAAACAGGTCATTCATTCAATGTCATATTCGTCAACAAGGTATAATACTATACGGACGGATGCACAGAGGTCCAGTTTAAGAAGAGCTAGAGCTCAGAAAAAATGCAATACGACGAGGAATAAAAAGAGGACTTTTTTTGTTATGACTCCACATATTTACCACCACTTGGGTCAGGCATCATCAGCATTATCATCATCGTCGAATTTTCGATGAAGATGTCACGGCGTACACCACAACGTACAGACAGTTTGCGAAGGAATCTCCATTATTGTCTGCTTGCTTTACGTGCTCAGAGCTCACTTGTTATGAATGTATCTAGGACAGTTGAGTTATTCCACTCATTCTTATCAAACGGTATCCTGTACGGTACTATGTTAGCATTTTTTGTGAGCAGAGCTCGTAAATATTAGAATGAAAGTGGCTTTTTACTTTGTAAGTAATACATCGTAAATTGAAACACTGTTTCGTGGCTTTTACAGTATGAAAGAGTATTCTGGTATTTATTTGGGGGTTTGTTTTCGCGTATGCTTTAAAATGCAGTTTATAGAATTTTATAAGGCGAACATTTTTTTTATTTACCTACTTGAATCCAATACCTAATTTCTTCAACTTTGTTTGTCAGTTGTACTTACGTAGTAATGTTATTATAGAATATCTAACACTTCACAATGTATACCATTTGTGGGAAAGATGGTTTTTTGAGGAAAGACCGCAACAGCCAAAAAATAATGTCTCGAGAGAACTGAAAATCTTTGAAACTTACTTTCATGAAAATGTGGAAGAAAGGAAATTGGTAGGGACCCTCTGTAGCATACCTGCACTGTGTAGAGCAGCAAAGCACGTGAGATTCATTCATGAATTTACATGAAATTTCGTTTAGGGAGCAATCTTACAGTGCTCTCTGTGTACGTGAAATGCATACGACCTGAAGAATTCTTTGTTCTCGCAAGGAAATGATATCTTAATACTGCTCACATTCAAGCACATTGCGAGAGAATTTTCAAGAAGCGGTTTGATTCCAATATCCCCTAAATCCACCCACTTACTTTCATTGCTACGTACAACAAGTGCCATTTTTAAAATAAAAATTTATTAACCATTTCAATCTCGTATGAATTAAGCATTTGGTCCTATATTTTGATTTTAGTGGATGAGTCGAGGAAGGTATATAGCAAAGGCAAGAGAGTCAGGTGAAAGAAAAAAGAAAGTGATTAGCAATTGATTAAGGAGAGCAGCAATGTTTTTAATGTGTGTTACTGTCACACACGTGGTAATTTCACTTGCAATTACTTAGCACGTAGGTATAAAACCAACAACAGGCAATAAATAAAATAAATTCCATAATTATAGAATTTTGGAAAACCACACATCGTTCTGAGTTGAGTCTCTCTAGAATAATCTGCTGTTTAAAATTTACGGCGGTGCTGAATTAGCTACTGAAAAATGAAAACTGCTTGTACGTGCGCTGCCAAAGCAAAATACCAAACGCAACCTCTACAGTGGTTAGCAAGTGGTAGTGGGAGGAACTTGCAAGGAGAGTGAAGTCTGCAGAGCAGACAGTTTTGATTTTCACTGGCATAATAATATAGCCTGCCCATTTCAAACATTTGCTGAACACAAATTCGCAATTTGCTTGACATGCAGAAATTGGATATTTTTGTAGATTTTAAAGCTGTAGATGCCCTCATTACTTAAAATGATGTGCATAATTTTTAATGTGAATGTGTGGCTCTTCTGCTCTAACGTCAAGAAGGGGAAGGGGAGCATTATTTAGCATCAGCACATAAACGAATTCTATTAGCAATAATTACATTTTTGTACATGTGTTCTGCAAGCGGAATTTATCGCCTCAGCGCAGATTAACCAAAATAATAAAAAGATAAATGTGATGAATTTATAATCAGTCATCACTGTCACTACCCAGCTCTGGTTGCATTTTCCTTGTTCCAATTTTGACATGAAGTCAATGAAACCTAAGTGAAAAATGTTGAAGTTGAAGCCTCTCATATTTGATAAAAAATACACTCCCACATCACATCCAAGCCTATGCATAACTGCATTTCTTGCTTAAAACAAATTTTGCAGCTTCTGGAAAGTGATTGCCTGCCTGCCTCGTTTGAGATATGATTATGGAGGAAAGAGCATGCAACAGAGATAGCGTGTGCGATGCTGCTTTTTTGGAAGAGCTGTGTGCTTGCTGATACTGATATGACTATTGTAACAATTTCATGCTCAGATACATACAAAATGTTGACCGAAGAGGAAAGACAATTTCCTTTAACATAGCCTAGGCTGAGAAAAAACTGTCAATTGAATATTGTAATAGCACTCATGCAGCCCTATTACCGTTTGCCCGTTTTACGACACAGCCATATGCTTCTTCAATTTCATGTGTTTTGCATATGTGATAGAGTGAACACGTCAAGCGTTTTTTTTGGAGAACAGTTTTGTCCTTACTAATTTAAGAGACCACCATGCGCCACTACCATACGCTTGTAAAATACTTGTAACATGTAGTGTAATGCCCCTTGGAACCAATTATTTTACGTGTATTGTACCGTTTCAATTTTCTCATTCTCGCATTATTCCACTTGCCAGATTGCTAAATTCTTATCTTTCTTTACTTTTCATTTTATCTTTACAGTTCTGAATGCTTTTTTTGGCTGGGCTGTATGTACTGGAATGGGAATTTGGGATTGTCATATGACATACCGGAGCTAACATTTTGTCCTCGGGAGCGCGAGGATAAAAGTGAAATGTGGATGCTAAATGCTATGAAAATGTATATAATAAACTGAATAATATTTTGAATATAAAGTTAATTTTAAATATAGACATTTTGTTAAGTGAAAGTCTTACATTGCCCCGTTGCTAAAGATGAGACCTTCTAATTTTTCAGTGAAAGCGGATGAGCCGGAAGTGGCAATTGATTCCCGCCTAATGTTGTTCATTTGGATATTGGCCTGATAAGTGGAGCGTGTCAGTCAGGAAAGCAAAATACGTGCACAGTGCTTGGGCGAACTCATTTTATCCAGTTTGGCGTTGCTTTTGTAGTCACAATGCCAAAAGCAGCTTCATCCCAACTGTCGGCCTCCGAGTGGCAAAGGATGTCTGGAAAAGTTGTCTCCTCGCGGAATAATGTGGAGTCGGAATCCGGAGCTGCATCTTCGTCGAAGAATACAAATATATTATCGCGATATTTGGGGTCATCCGAATTTCAACCTGAGATAGAAAATATTTTAGAATATCGTCAAATTAATGGTATAGATCAGTACATGGCCAGTTGGAAAGTTCGGAATACAGATGACTATAGAACAACATGGGAGGTTGAAAAGGTCATAGAGAAAGTTTGCAGGGAAGCGTTGATCAAGTACTGGATAAAAACTCACATTGGAGCTGTCCCTGAAAAAAGGAAGGATGGCGAGTCTTCATCGAAAAAGGATTTCTCTCGTAAACTGTACCAATGGGCCATGGAGCCTGTACCGTCTGTGGAAGAATCGTCAGATTTGAAAGGTCCTGTATCATCTACGTTAGTGACGAGCACCACCCCTTCTAAGAAGCGACCTAGATTGGAAATTTCAGATGACGAAAGCACCGACACCGATTGTCAAACACAAAGATGTGAAAGGAAACTGCGTAAAAGGGTGCTCAAATCTGGAGTAGAATCAAACCATTTTCTCGTGTCTACTCATATGCCTGCCTCTTCATCTCACGTGGACGAGGATCCTTCAAATCGAACACAGTACACAGATCGTCTGCAAAATTTGTTAAATTCAAATGAAATTAGTGGCCTCATTGATACACCTGAGTGCGAAATTGGTGAAGTCATTTCTACCAAGCAGGCTTCGGATTCCGATCTAAATTCATATTTGGTGGCTTGGAACTATGTTGGATACGAGACTGCGGAAACGCTAGGCTTGGATAATGATTTGCTCAAGAATCTTTGCTCATCAAAGATAGCCTCCCATACAAAATTTCAGCTACAGAGGAAAAAATATGGAACCGCAACAATTAAAACCACACCTATTGCCTGTAACACCTCTTCCAAAGTTTCACTTTCCTCGTCTCGTTCCGAGTCGGACCTAAGCGAAGCATCCACTCACCCTCCAGGCTATGAAGACTGCCCGGAGATAAAGGAAGAGCAGTTTGATGATAATTCGCAGATTGTATTTGGGGAACCTACGAAGAAGATAGAAGCAGCCTGTCAAACTTCAGTTGAATTGGATCCATACGCATGTCCGTATTGTCAGTCCAGGAGAGGTGAAAGGTCTTCCAATAGAAATAGGAAAGTAACAATTAAAGTAGAAGAAGCTGAGCAGTTTAAAAAGGCTGAAAAATTAATCGAGCTAAATACGACTGAAGTAACGGAGCCCACTGAAGATGACGAGTTAGTGGACATTGAGTACGAGGTGGAGCATATTGTAGACTATAGAAAGGCTGAAGGGACCAATGTTGACGAGTTCTATATCAAATGGAAAGGGTTTACCGCTCAGTATAATACGTGGGAGCCGGATTCCAATTTGAGCTGTTGCGACAAGGCCCTCATAATTTTCTATGTGAATCGAGTTTTTGACAGGCGGACAATGGAGATAGAGCTTGCAAGAAGTTTAACGCAAAATGGAAACGGCACAGTAGCTACTTCAGGGAAAAGGGTACTTAACTTGCCCCCAATACCCCCAATGCCGGAAATTATCATGGAGCATTTCAAAAAAGTTGCACCAATTACAGATGCTGAAATAGAGGTGAGCCGTAAGCCTTACAAAATAATTATTTTTACAGATATACATATGTGCATTCCCTGAAACGTATGCCTGTATGCTCATGCTGGATGATTAGAGTCTTGAAATAAGAGATATTATGCAATTTGCTTTAGATGGCCTTTAAACTTTCAAAAACCGTCAGGAAAAACTCCCGTTGGCCAAAGAAAAAGCTACGCAAATTACTTCTAGACTTGATTGGAGAACCTCCTGCGAATGGAACAACGTCTGAATCAGGTATTTCTCAATCCGAACTACCGATAATGAGACATCAAATTCTGATGCTGGAAGGTGAACGACGTAAAGAGCTCGTTGCAAAAGATCTCAAGGTAAATCTGAAATTGTAGCAATTCTCAGTAAGATATGTTTTCATGTCATAATAATAAATTTTCATATGTGCTTGCTTTTAGAAATGGGAGAATCATCTGAATTGGATTGCTCAGGGAAAACCCGAGATTATCGTAGAAAATCACTACGACCTCGCTGGACCTCCCACTGATTTCAAATATATCAATGATAATATTATTGGGGAAGGTGTCAATTTTCCTGATGACACTTTAGAAGGCTGTGATTGCGAAGACACATGCATGAAAGACAAGTCGCACTGCTGTCCAGGCAAGCATGGAAAAGTGCTGGCTTATAATAGTTATAAGAGGTTAGTCAGTCATTACTTTCTAGGATTTTGCTTCAGATTATTTGCTTTTGTATTGCGTACTATAATATTTACTCTGATATTCTTTAGGCTGAGAGTACTTCCAGGTTATCCTATTTACGAATGTAATAAGAGATGCAAATGTGGACCGGAATGTACGAATCGGGTGGTTCAAGATGGAACGATATCCTTGATTGGAACTAAACTGTGTATATTCCGGACCAGCAATGAGCGTGGTTGGGGAGTTAAAACTTTAAGGGTACGTGTAGACAATTGTTTTATGCGAACATGACATAAATTATACTACCTTTTACGAAAAACTTTAATTTTAAATTACATGAGCGTTTACGTTATGTTTGCAAACAGAAAATCAAGAAAGGCTCATTTGTGTGTTTAACAATGGCGGTGGTAGCGAAATCCACGATTCCTGTCCATATACTGTGGATGCTACAAAAATGGGAAATATATCCCACTTCATAAATCACTCTTGTGACCCGAACCTGTCAGTATTCAATGTCTGGGCGGACTGTGTAGATCAGAATTTACCAAAACTTGCTTTCTTCGCCCTACGGGAGATTAATAAGGTAGCAATTTAAGTTAAATCCGGAACCTACATAGGTTCATACTATGGAAGTTTCTGGAGAACTTTGACAAATTCTTAAATCGAATATTACAGGACGAAGAATTAACTTATGACTACGGTAGCCAGGATGATGAACAGACTATGCCCACTGCAAATTCATCTACATCAACTGCCTGCCTTGCAAAACTTCCACCACTGCCGAACGGGGAACCTGACCCAGAGGATGATATGGACAATGAGATTGATCCAGCCTTGTTGACTTCTTCACCTGCAAAGAATCGCATGAAACTTGCTACAGCGCCTTCCGTTCGAAGAGCTTGTCTATGTGGGGCCCGAAATTGTAGAAAAGTACTCTTTTAAAGAAAATAGAAAGGTTTGCTGTAAACATTAATACAGTAATAAGTGATAGCCAAAAATGCAAGCTGCACAAGTTATTGTTAAGTAGGAATGTACAAAACTGAGCATGTAGCTGTTTTAGCGATGAAGCCTTGAAGCTTTTAAAAATATTGATATAAAATCTTTGAACTATTTTAACGTTGACTATTTATACTATTTAACTATTTATAACCTTAAGCATTATAACTGATGATTTAAAATTACAAGTTTTATACATAAATTGGGTTTTAGAATGTGAGTGACTGACCTTTTTAAAAATAATTTTTCCAGTCATAGAATCCTGGGCACTGGGTTAGCTAAATAGCTGAAAGTTTACCTTTATTGTAAGCAAAACTTGGTTTTAAATAAATATGTTGTTTAATTTTAATTATTTTCTTTGCAAATATATTTGCATTTTGACAAAAGTTTTTAAAGAAAATCAGTGGCACAGGAGGAGCGTACTGACTTTCCAAGTCGACTGACACAAACACAACTATATAATCATACAGACCACATAAGCAATTATCTCAATCTTTGTTGCTGTTACCATGTTGCACGCACAGGCACATTATAAGATTATCAAATTATCATGTTTTCAGTTTAGTTTCCTTTTTTGACTCTTCAGACTACGGTTATATGCACATCTTTACTTTAAAACACTTCGGTAGGGTAAGCTGCCATTTAGCTACCTATCTGGAAATATTATACTAGGCATGTTATAGCTTGGTGAAAGTCAGCCCTTTCGTTTCCGTTCCTTGAGCCCAATAATCATGAAAGAGACAGTAGGAGGTAGAAAATTTCGAACCTATCAGATCACCACTGTGGTACTACTCACTCTCTGTTTGCGGCTGGTCAATTGCGTAAATGATTTCGGGATTCCAAAGGTAAAAAGGCAGTTGAACGCTGTGTGTAATCAGAAAGAAAATACAGGTGAAAGTAATTGCGACGGAGTGCTTGACGGAAAACCCTACCAAGCTCAATTGGGAGATGCGTGTGACCCGGCGGTATACAGGTAAAGGGAAAGAGTTAGAGATTTCTGAAATAAGATCAAGTACATAGAATCGCAGATCATATCATTTCCGTATCTGTACAGATTCTACCGGGGAGAATATGATGATAGCATAGAACAAAACATTTTGAGCATCCTTGGAAAGCGACTTGAGAGAAAAAATGCAGATTATGTGTATGAGGGGAATTGCACTCATTATTGTCCCCAATTGATGTGCATGAGCATGGTTCCAGGAGGAGATGATGGCAAGAACCTAGTAGATCAAGCCTTATTGGATTGTATTTCTCTCAAACGCACTTATCCATACGAAGGTGTATGCAACTGTGGCTATCAGTGGAGCTATGTGGACCCATTAAATCCTGGTCCCGTTAAAAGCGGAAATATTCGCAGTTATAGACCTGTACGTGGAATGGATAGGAGATTAATTTGGGACGAAAGTCACAATAGATGCGCTGCAGATCACTTTGGTCATTGCTCATTAGGCGATTGGGGAGATGTTGCGGTTGAAAACAGGACGTACTGCTACTTTTCGACTGACGAGTGTTTAAATCGATCAGCCATTGTCAGTGGAACTTCCTATGCACCTTTAAAGGCGAAGTCAGGACACTGGTACGGAATTTGTGATTTGAAGAACTTAGTCACCAATCCGTTTGCGCACGCCAACCCTACTGCAGCTAGAAACTCTTATTTAATTGTGTGCTTATGGACCTTCACATTATGGTTGTGGTGGAAAGGGCTGAAGATCTTTTACTAAATACTGTAAAATTTACAAGTAGTACGAGCGAATAAAATGCATAATAAACCGTATTGAAAATTGCAACTGCGTGAAATTCTTGAAAATTTTCTGTAATAATGTGCTTATGCTTATGATACTATATCATAAGTCCTGATGATATTCTCCTCAGCATAACTCATGGAATCTCACAAAAATTAAACTTTTTCCAATAATTTTCCAAGCGAAAGAAAGATACCTGAACTTAGACATTTAACATCATAGCATACTTCACTTTGCCTCTGATAGATGGTGCACTATGCACCTGCTCAATGTACTTACCAAATTCTACAATCCGGTGAAGGATCTAAGTTCTATGACACATTCCTTAGCAATGCAGTATTCGATTACAGCTGCATTCATATTTACATGAAAATCATTTTTCTTTATCTTTGTCCCTTCAAAAAAATTAATTTCAACTCTTTTAAAAATTCTTGCTACCACCAACCTCGATGCCCAAATTCACGACTGCTGTCATGATAGCCGTATCCTTATCAGCATCATTACCCGTATCTCCTCATGATCCTATCATGGTCATTGTTTCCTCATTAAGCATTTTGGTCAGGTGTACTAAAGACATTAAAACCCGTAAGGGATCCCAGAGAGATTCTTTCCTTTTCATTTTAATACACTCCTCATCCACATCACTACTACCAATAGAAGCCGAGTCATGAACAACCTGAAGAAATTGAGATGAGGAAAAACAACCTCAGGAATTTATTACATTTGCTTCTTCCCTTGTTCTGGTGCGGTCTCCTGAGTCTTTTTAAACTTTATCCTCTTTAGCACTTGATTCTTAAGACTGTGTCACCGCGTCACCCTAATCATATTTCTCAACTTTCCCAAACTTTACGATTCTTCCCTAAATGCACTCCCAGAGTGAAGTCCCAAAACAGTTTAGAATTACGCGGTTCGGCATTTCCTTTCGCATTCATCTTTTTTATATGAAAATGAATGCACACAAATATTAGTTTAAAGGGCTTTTTTGTTTACTTTCAGACATTCACTTTTATAAAATTTTTGCCGAGATTTTTGTGCGTGATGTGTACCCAAAACATTCTTCACTTGAATGTGAAACCTGCGCGCGTCTGCAGAACTTGTCAAGTAGCAATTTCTTATTTGTAGAAGAGGTACTTGTATTACTG